>JAJIBD010038877.1:145000-290467 GCA_021461705.1 Cryptotis parvus
CTTCCTTCCTTTCTTCCTTCCTTCCTCTCTCCTTTCCTTCCTTCCTTTCTTGTTTTGGGACACCTGAATGTTCCCAGGACTTACTCCTGGCTCTCTGCTCAGGTATAACTGCTAATAGTGCTTAGGGAACCCCATGTGGTGCTTGGGATCCAACCTAGGTTGACTGAGTGCAAAACACTTATCCATTTTACTATTTCTCTGCCTTCTTTATTTTATTTGAAGGAAGTTTAGTGAATGGTTTCAGGGGAGGAAAAGGAGAAATAAACACATTGAAAAATTCGAAAGTTGGACTCTGGGAGGACTGTGTGGTCAATCACCTGCCTTGCAGGCCTAAGGCCTTGTTTTCCTTCCTCAGTGGCAGAACAAAGTGTGTGACTCTCCCAACAAGCAACATAATCAAAGCTAGTGCAAGCTACTGCTGCCAAGTGTCACAGTCATTGCAATAATCACACAGACAATAGTGGCAAAGGAATAGAGAGGGGGGAGAAAAATGAAATTGATAGTCTGGCTTTGTATTACAGACTTTTATTTTTTTGGTTTGTTTATTTATTTTTGGCTTTTTTGGGTCACACCCAGAAATGCTCAGGGGCAACTCTTGGCTCTTCTCTCAGGAATTACTCCTGGTGGTGTTCGGGGACCATATGGGAAGCCAGGGATTGAACCAAGATCGGCTACAAGCAAGGCACATGCCCTACCTACTATCGCTCCGGCCCCTGTATTACAAACTTTGGTGATTTGAGAAGAATGGGAAAAATGTTTATTTTTGTAGACTTGCTTTTTCCCTTGAAGTCTTCAGATGACCTCTGCTTCTCAGACAGTAAGAAAAGAGGAAAGAAGCACAAGGAAGAGATAAAATAAATTGAGAGGAAACCTGGAAAATTAGTTAAACCTCAGAAACCACCTAAGGTGACAGACTGTTCTTATGCTTAATATGATAATGACTTAACAATTATTTTTATCAGCTATTTTTTTGGACTATGTACTGCAGGTCAGATACTGAGAAGGCAAACCATTTCTTGAAATTTCAAATTAGCTAAGTTTCATTGTACTTCAGGTACCTAAGTAAAAGCACGAGTAAGAAAATTGTATTATAGAGAAAACCAAATCAAGACAACTGTGAGCTATAATGTCAGTGGGAAAGTTCATATAAAAAGTGAGAATAATCTATGTTGGCAGCTGTGGGGTGGAAAAGGAACCCATCAGCTACTGCTGGGAATATTGGGAATATTGCCTGGTTCGAACATTATAGAGAACAATGTGAAAACATATCAGAAATTTAGATAGTACAGCAGCAGGGCACTTGCCTTGCATGTGGCTGACTTGGGTTCAATCCCCAGCATCTCATATGGTCATCCTCCTCCCCATCCCCCAGTCCTGCCAGGAATAATATTGAGCAAAGGCCCAGGACTAAGCCCTGAGAACTGCTGGATATGTCCCCATCCCCCTGCCCAAATCAAAACAAAAAAATAAAATATTTAGAGGGACTGGAGGCATAGTCCAACGAATAAGGTGTTTGCCTTGCCTTGCAACTGATGTGGATTTGATTCCCAGGAGACCAAAGGGCCCCTTAGAATGATCCTTGAGCACACAACCACGAGTAAGCCCCTGAGTTCTTAGGGTGTGGTCCAAAACTCTAAAAAAATTTAAAAAAGAGTGGTGTGTATATGATGCAGCAATTCCACTTATTGGTGGAAGACTGGAAACTTCCACTCAAGACTAAAAACATTGATTCCAATAGACATATGCACAAATAGACATTCATTTTAGTACTTAATTCAACATCTAGGATGTGGTATCAACTCAGGTGTCCAGTGACGGATGAGTCGGATGAGTGGGTAATGAAGTGTGGTATGCTATATGAAACACACAGTGAAACACTGTCCTGCTTCCTCAAGGTGTGATAAAATCATGCATTTCACTGCAACCTGGATGGAACTGGAGACTATCACGCTAAGTGAAATAAGTCAGAAGAAGGACAATACTGGAAGATTTCCCTGTGGTGAATAGAACAAGATGAGAGACTTCAAGATATCAAAGGGAGGGTTTGACCTGAATCCTAGATTATAGAAGTGGAAGGAAAAGAAGGAAAGAAATAAAGGGGAAGAGGATGGTGTGGCAGATGGGAGGTAATGGGTATAGGGGGACATCCCTACCAGGATGCTTCAGACCCAATACTACAATAGCCAAACTTAAAATTGTGCCTGTCACAGAGGGAGATTAGGGCTTGGAGGATAGCTGGAGGTGCTAGTGGAGGGAAGTTGACATTGGATTGGTGTTGGAACATCGTATGCTTAAAATTCTTTTTAAACACTTGCAAGTCATGATGCTTTAAGAAGAAAGATGCAAATTAAGTAAATTTAAAAGAGAAAAAATTTAAGTTGCAGGAATGCTCTAAGTATTTGAATCTTTTCAATTCAGCTTCTATCGATAAGAACAAGAAATGTAAGAACATCATGTGTAATAGATTTTTATTGTATACTCAACGCAAACCATAATCCTAGTAGGTGGACATTGTGTGGTGGTTTTAATTTTAAACGTAATGATTAAATATTACTACCTTTTATTTTTAGATTGTAATTGAGGTAACAAGTTTACAATACCATTAGCAGGTATCTTTTGGTGTACAGAGTTCCTATACCTACACACACACACACACACACACACACACACACACACACACACACACACACAAAATGTCAAAGACTCCGCATAACTGTCCTGATGTCAACAGATCCTATTAATTGTAAATGACCTTAATAAAGAAAGAAATTGAACTCGGTTTTGGTAAACTCCCTTGCAAGGACCCTCCTTTGGTCTGTTTTTTATTTTTATTTGTTTGGAGGCCCTATAAGCCCAAGACGGTTAAGTCTTATGAAACCAGAAACCATTGGTTTTCTGACTTTGGGTTTCCACTTCTTTCGATTGGTTGTGGGAGCTTAGGAAGAGGGACCTTGACACAGTCATTAACCTTGTACTAAAGTGTGGGGAAATGCTGAGGTGCCCCGCACAAAATCCGGGAGCAGGGTCAGGGATCCCCTTCTGTCCCAGGGGATCGGTGACCAGCGGACAAATAAAGGTGCAAGAATTTGGGGAAGTTTCAAAGTGCTTTACTTAACACAGGTTCTGGCATACAAATCAGCTATAGGAAAACCCCCGAACTTTGGGTTCTTGGCTGGACAGTGGCCACGTGTAGGCCAAAATGGCTGCAAGGAGGAGACAGCAAAGAGGTGCCAGCAAAAGGGGGAAAAGGCAGGAGAGAGGAAACAGGCTAGTTTTATATCCCTGCAACCTAGACCTCCCACTGCAATGGAAAGCCATCGGGGGTCAAATCCCCTCAGGTGATTTCTCCCAGGACCTCACCTGGGCCCTTTGAGATGTTAATGTTGCCCAGCCAAGATCTGCCTTGGAAGTGCCCCTGCAGTGGGGAGTGGCTTCTGAGATGAACTGTATCTCAGAATACAAACACATGCATCTGTACTAAAGAATATTCTATAGCCAGTTAAATATTTCTCCAAACCTTCACAAAAGTCTCATCTTTACTTCATGGTTGTTCTGTACTTTATCTGCCTTTGAGTTATCAGAGAGCCATGCTTGCTTGCTTGGAGGCTAAAAGCATTTCTCTCTGGTCTAATTACTTAGAGATCCAACATGGCTAGGCAGATATATTGGTAAGATCTAGCTAGTCCCACGATGATTGTGGCAGCATGAAAGAATATTTATACCAGCCATTATAGAATACATAATCAGATGAGCTTCTACACTCAAACTGTTCTCCTATCTACAAAGTATCCTGCAGAAGGCAATTGCAGGCCAGATGCAGAGGCTCTGGGCAGCAGTGTACTACAACATTAAAGCACCTTGAAGCAAGCAGTGAGGCTAAACCAGCAAGCAGTGAGGCTAAAATGTCCCCAGACAGGGGATATTTTGTGCCCTGTCTCTGTAGCAGAGTGCATAGGAGACTGAGCAGTCATGGTGTGGGGTAGCCCAGAGCAGTATCACAGAAACTGGAGTACACTGCTTGGATTGTGTACACTATATTGCTGTGTCATCTTCAGTAAAACACTTACTCGATCTTCTACTCATTCCACTCATCTTTGAAATAAAGGGAGAAGATTTGTAAACATAATGTTAAGTGATCTTAAAATTACAGATTTCTGAGAATTCAGATGGCGGACTGTTGAGCATTTGATCTTGTCTGTCAAATATCTGCATTCTTTTGTTAGTAGGCTTTTTGTTCTTGTTGATAGCGGTGGCCTTTAGGCTACTATCCCTGACAAGTAGTTGTCATAGTATTTAATATAGATAAATAAGACACCCTCTTTCTTTTGGGTACTTAAATATTGGACGGAGTCTCAAAGAAGATGAAAAATAATGCTAGTATCCCCCAAGAGCTCAGGTCTGGCCTGGATGCAGATTGATTACATTGGATTTCTTCATTACAGGAGTAGCAATTTAAAATCACTGTCATTTGTACTTCTCCTGGATCTCAATTTACTGTTTCTTCTGCCATGCTTTGACCAGCAAAAACATCTGTGGTCTTATTAAATACCTTTTCACAATTGTGGTAACCTATGAAGTGTTGCTTCTTTGAGTCTTGTGGGAATGGCTAATTGAACAGAAAATCATATGAGTAAATATACGGTCAAGACTATTCCTGTGAGGAAATGGTCCAAGATGCTTTACAGTTGTATCCCTGGGGAAATCTAATCTCACCCAAGAGAATAGGAGTGCCTTTGATTGCAAAAAGTTTATCTAGGGTATAAAATCAAATGGGAAGGTGAGGTTATGGCTGTCTAAGAAGTTGTTAAGTAGCATTAACTGAAAGTAATTCTCTATTTTGTTAACAAAGAATACTACACAAACAGAAAAATATGCACTGTTCAGAATGGAGAAGGATAGAACAATTTAACCTTATGAACTTTTAGTCATTGAAGGCCATCTATTTCCAAACTTCTTTGGAACTGTAAAAAAAGTAGTACTGATTCTTTATGAAAAAAAATCAGAGGTATTTTTTTCTCTAGACTTAATCAGTATAGATCTCTTTTATAAAATTTGGTGCCGTATATTCTATATATTGTAAATTATTAATGGTTTTCTTAAAGTGATTCAAAATGTTTGCTGATATTCACTCTAAATAAAGATAACTTATGGCTGTACATGCTATATATTGCAAATTGCTAATATTTTTACTTAAATTAATTAAAAAATTTAGTAATATTCACTCTAAAGATAACCATGTATTAATATAGAATTTTATTATTTAATTATTAAATCATCTTTTAAGCAAATTTGTATCTAAATAAAATGTGGTCATCTATATATCTCTTAAGTTATCTAGAGTGGGGTTTCTCAGTCTTTTTCTGACTGTGGCTTCCTTCAGCCTTATTTCTTTCCTGTGTAGAAGGACCACATTGTCTTACCAGTACCCCTCCTCCATTTACTTTTCCTTCACCTGTGACCCCTTGAGTATCCTGAGACCAACAAGGGGCCATATGGCCCAAGTTGAAAAACAGAGTACTGAACTTTGGAAAACATTAGCCCCATATACAAACCCTGATAAAAGAATAGTGGAGGGGCCTGAGTGATAGTACAGTAAGTAGAGTGTTTGTCTTGCAAAAAGAAGGAAAAATCCTCACATAAGTGTGAATGATGCATAACCCCAGTTAGAAATCAACATCTGCATCTTCCCAGAGTTTCCTTGAATTCCCTTCATGAAACCACCTGTGATTT
This sequence comes from Cryptotis parvus, assembly GCA_021461705.1. Taxonomy (NCBI): domain Eukaryota; kingdom Metazoa; phylum Chordata; class Mammalia; order Eulipotyphla; family Soricidae; genus Cryptotis; species Cryptotis parvus. The sequence continues at coordinate 150,731 of JAJIBD010038877.1, forward strand.
TCAGTGTATTCAAATATGATTTATAAATCATGAGGGATTAACTGTGATATGATATCTAAATATAGTGATACCAGATGCTGAAAGATTTGGAAATAAACTTTTTATTGGACAAGAAAACAGTATTTTGTCCTACCAATCTAGGAATATTTATGCCTAATATAATTTTGCAGCAATACATGGAATATGTGGAAAATATATCAATAATTGCTCGAGTTTTGAGGTGACTACTAGAGTATCCCACCTGCACGGCAGAGTCTGGCAAGCTACCTGTGTTGTATTTGATATGCCAAATACCAGTAACAATTATAGTCCTCATTCCCATGACCTGATGGAGGCTCTTTATGTTCCTGAAGTGGGATGATGCTCTTGGGCTAACTTGCATGTGACAGGATGTATTGAGATGTTACTGGTGCCCACTCTAGCAAATCGATGATATATGGGAAGACAGTGATGCATGGAATATATTTTGTCATTCATTCAAAGTATTTGCAGTGACAGAGTGAACACTTAGAATCCTAGAAGCAGAAATGCTTTTTATAGTGGTTGTGACAAGTATGATAGAAGCATATATCTTTGAGATGGGAGTATTTAAAAGCTAATAAAAGAATTTTTTGAGCCGGAGTGATAGCACAGCGGGTAGGGTGTTTGCTTTGCACAAAAGACCCAGGTTCGATCCCCAGCATCCCATATGGTCCCCTGAGCACCACCAGGAGTAATTCCTGAGTAAAGAGCCAGGAGTAACCCCTGAGCATGGCTGGGTGTGATCCAAAACTTTTAAAAAAAAGAATTTCTTGTTTTTTTTATTTTTTACCTGTGTTGTAAAAGTAGTTTCACTCTTTGACTTTCAAAAATAATTATTCATGTAAAATAAGACAATTTCTTATATTTTTACTATTTCAATTTTAGTATTACAATTTCTTGTATTTTTTCTGAACAACTAAATTATATTTTAGTGATTTTTCCTAAATCAATGAACGTGAGACAGAGCGGCATCTTGTAATCCCTAAAAACCTCAATGAGCTTGGTTACTGTGTGAATATGGTCGATTGTGCTGAATCCTTTCCAGAAGCCAGCTTGCTCACATGGTTGTCCTTCATATAGTGTTCTGCCTATCCTGTTCAGGATGACTCGTGTAAACAGCTTGTAGATGACGGACAACAGGCAGATGGGGCGATAATTGCCGATCTCGTGAATGTCTCCCTTCTTGAACAGTAGAACTGTCCTGCTGGTTTTCCATTGGGAGGGTACCTTGCATTCAGACAGGTAGCGTGTGAAGAGCTGAGCTAGTTAGTGTGTTGATGAGTACTGATGGCAGATTCTTCAGGCATTCAGGTCTGATCTTGTCTGGGCCTGGTGCTGTTCCCTTCTTTACCGACAAGATGGCATGTCGGATTTCAGAAGGGAGAACGTTGGGAATGACATATCCATCCTGTGGAATTTGGTATGTGGGCAGGTGGATGTGGCTATCAAAGAGATCTGAGTAGAAGTCCTGGATAATCTTCTCCATTGCCTTTCTGGTAGATGTGATAGATCCATCGGGCGTCGGAGGGCAATTATCTTGGTCTTATAGTTGGCGAAGGACAGGCCGGCGGTGCGAATGCTTTTCCTAGATTTTGCTGTATCTTCCAGTATTTCTTCTCTTCTGTCTTTGAGGTCTTCCTTTATCGCTTCTCTGCACCACTTTGCAAGCTTGGACGTTAGCATTTGGTCCCGATGTGGAGTTCTTCAGCCGATCTTCTTGGTCCTATCTTGGCGTTACAATCACCAACTTTGATCTTGTAGAAGGTGTGGTCTTTTTTATAGTACTCCTCCAGTTCCATGTAGAAATTCTCAATTTCATCTTCCTTGTATGTGATGTTGGTGCACAGACAATGAAGATAGAAATTGCTGGCAGTGGGCCACATCTCTTCAAGTGTAATTGTCCTATCCAGTTTGTTAGGCCGCTCTGTCTCACGCGTTCATTGATTTAAAGAAAGCCTTTGATTCTGTGGAGACTGAAGTGGTAATTGAAGCCCTAGCCAAACAGGGCGTTCAAACCCAATACATCAAGGTTCTTCGTGAGCTGTATTACGGATTCAACACCAGAATCTCACCATTCTACAAAGAAGTGATCATTGATGTCAAAAGAGGGGGTTCGACAGGGTGATGCCATTTCACCAAAACTCTTCAGCGCCACCCTCAAGAACATCATGCAACAATTAGAATGGGAAGGAATGGGAGTGAAGATAGATGGTAGGCAACTACAACACCTCCGCTTCGCTGATGACATCGTTCTAATAACACCAAACATTAGCCAAGCACCACAAATGCCTGCTGACTTTGACCGAGAATGTGGAAAGATAGGTCTACAGCTGAATCTCAGGAAAACTATGTTCATGAAAAGTGAACTAATTCCAGAGGCCCTATTAACTCTCAATGGAGCAGACATCTCAACAATTATGTGTACCTAGGTCGAGAGGTCAACATGATGAATGACCTAAAACCTGAGCTGTGCAGGAGGAAGAGAGTGTCATGGAATGCCTTCAAAGGCATTGAATAAATAGCTAAAAGGGCAAAGAACCTCCGGCTCTGGGCACATCTCTTTGTCTCAACCATTCTCCCTTCATTAACATACTCCTCAGAGACCTGAGCCCTATGAAAGCAGGATGAGAATGCACTTCACGTGTCCCAGAGAGGAATTGAAGAAGCTATGCTTGGAATATCACGCCTCACTCAAGTGAGAGAAGGAATCTGGAACCCCGGTCTCTGTCGCTATTCCAGAATCAGGGATGCTGTCTTATATGCCAAGGCATTGAAAATCAGATAGGCTGGACATGTAATGTGATTTGGAGATGACCGCTGGACTAGAGCCATTACTGACTGGATCCCATGGGATGTTAAAAGAGCACGTGGCCGCCCACCTACAAGACGGTCAGACTTCTTTGTCAAGACCCTAAAGGAATGGTTTGAGACTCTTCATATTCCTGAATCAACCAGATGCCATTGGGCTACATTGGGATGTGATAGGGTCCAATGGAAATGTTACTGGCACCCACTCGATCAAATCAATGAATAACAGGATTCAAGTGGTCATGTGATCAAGTGATTTTTCCTAAATCACGATCACGATCTTCCCGTTGATCATCTATTTGCTAGAGCGGGCACCAGTAACTATCTCCATATGTCCTGTCTCATGCCAGTAGAGCCAGGGGCATCAGCTTGCTACAGGAACATAAAGAGCCTCAAACCATTATATTAGGTCATGGGAATGACCTAATATAATTGTTACTGGAATTTGGCATATTATATACAACACAAGAAGCTTGCCAGGCTTGCCGTGCGGGAGGCAAACTCTTTTAAACACCTCCAAATAAAGCATTTATTGATGAACCGGCGCCGCCGCTTGCGGCGCGAGCCGGGCTATGATGGGCTGGTCTGCTGGGTGGAGTTCTGATGAGAGGGAAATCCAAAAGTGGAAAATGGCGGCGCCCATGGAGTGAGGAGGGGTGGCCTGGCTTGTTGTGAGGTTCTGCCGAGGTGGTGGGCCAGGGCTAGAACCCGCCATGCCTCCCGACTGCCTCATGAAAGGCTGTGCACAGGGAGAGCAAGGAACAGCTCTGCCCCATGTGTGAGAATCTCTGGACCAGCATACCTGGGCGGATTGAGGAAAAGGCTGCTTCAGGGTGGGTGTCGGTGATCCAGGCTGTGATGGGCTGGTCTGCTGGGTGGAGTTCTGACGAGAGGGAAGTCCAAAAAAGTGGAAAATGGCGGCCCCCCAGGAGTGAGGAGGGGTGGCCTGGCTTGTTGTGAGGCTCTGCCGAGGTGGTGGGCCAGGTCTAGAACCCGCCATGCCTCCCAATGGCCTCATGAACGGCTGTGCACAGGGAGACAAAGGAACAGCTCTGCCCCATATGTGAGAGTCTCTGGACCAGCATACCTGGGCCGGATTGAGGAAAAAAGCTGCTGCAGGGTGGGTGTCGGTGATCCGGGCTGTGATGGGCTGGTCTGCTGGGTGGAGTTCTGACGAGAGGGAAGTCCAAAAGTGGAAAATGGTGGCGCCCGTGGAGTGAGGAGGGGTGGCCTGGCTTGTTGTGCGGCTCTGCCGAGGTGTTGGGCCAGGGCTAGAACCCACCATGCCTCCCGACTGCCTCATGAACAGCTGTGCACAGGGAGAGCAAGGAAGAGCTCTGCCCCATGTGTGAGAGTCTCTGGACCAGCATACCTGGGCCGGATTGAGGAAAAGGCTGCTGGAGGGTGGGTGTCGGTGATCCGGGCTGTGATGGGCTGGTTATAGCATTTTCCTAAATGCTATAACTAAAAATATTTTGGGATTTAGTCATAGACTTTGTAGAACATGTTCAGCATATACATAGTAGTGTACTATGACTATAGCAATAATTTGGAGATTAGTATTTTCTAATTACTTGTAAGCAAATAAAATCTATATTATGTTAGCTATGCAGGAATTTAGATTCCTGCATTAATAAATCACTAGATATTAGGGATAGTGAGCAAGTTTATCTGTGTCTGGAAACCAAGTTTTCTTATACTTTTCTGATGAGTGTATAAACTATTCTTGAGAATAGAATTAAGACTGAGGATTAAAGCAAGTGTGTGCTTTGCAGATAGGCAAATATACCTGACTAGGCTCCTAAGTTTGGCTGCAATAACTTCCTCTATACTGACAGTGGGGGATACTAAAATCAATTATGATAGATCTGGTTTATGAAAAGGGATTGGTTGTGTCGGTTGCTGTTAAAGTTTCATAACTTCGTTTCTAAATGGCACACTGTATTTATTTTTGGATTATTTATTATGAATAGTCTTTCAACTTTATTTTTAAGAGATATATAAACTAATAGATTTAGAGTAAAGTTTTCAGGTATGATAAAACAGTAATATGTTTTCTTTTTTGTTTTTTCATTTTATCTGAAATTCTTTAAGGCTGAAAAATAGATATTTTTAAATGATGCAAAATTGTTCTATTGAAATAAATTTTCTTATATAAGTGTAAAAGACTCTTTGAGGGCCAGGGGGATGGAATCCATAAGCTAGTATCCAAGCTCACAAAGCAGTTCAGAGAAGCAATAAAAGAAGGCCTCAATGAGAGAAGAGTATCAATACTGGCCGATGCACAGAAGCTGGGAAAAGCATTCGCAATGCCCGCCTGTCCTTCGCCAACTATAAGACCAAGATGACTGCACTACAATGTCCTGATGGATCGATCACATCTTCCAGAAAGGCAATGGAGAATATCAACCATGACTTCAGCTCAAATCTCTTTGATAGCCACCCACATAACAAATTCCACAGGGTGGATGTCATCCCCAACGTGCCCCCTTCTGAAATCCGACATACCATTTCATAGGTAAAGAAGCGAACAGCACCAGGCCCAGACAAAGTCAGACCCAAACACCTGAAGAATCTGTCATCAGTACTATTCAGTACACTGGCTCGGCTCTTCACACACTACCTGTCTGAATGCAAGGTGCCCTCCCAATAGAAAACAGGTGGCCAATTCTACTGATCAAGAAGGGAGACATCCATGGCATTGGCAACTATCACCCCATCTGCCTGTTGTCTGTCATCTACAAGATGTTCACTCGAGTCATCCTGAACAGGATTGGCAGAACAGTAGATGAAGGACAACCATGCGAGCAAACTGACTTCCGGAAAGGTTTCAGCACAATGACCATATCCACACTGTAACCAAGCTCATTGAAGTTTGTAGGGAGTACAAGATGCCACTCTGTCTCACGTTCATTGATTTAACAAAAGCCTTTGATTCTGTGGAGACTGAAGCGATTATCGAAGCCCTAGCCAAACAGGGAAATCAAGTTCCTTCGTGAGCTGTATTATGGATTCACCACCAGGATCTCACTCTTCTATAAGGAAGTGATCATTGATGTCAAAAGAGGGGTTCAGCAGGATATTTCACCAAACCATTTCACAGAAACTGTTCAGCGCCACCCTCAAGAACATCATGTGACAATTAGAATGGGAAGGAATGGGAGTGAAGATAGACGGTTAACAACTACACCACCTCCGCTTTGCTGATGACATCATTCTAATGACACCAAACATTAGGCAAGCAGCACAAATTCCTGCTGACTTCAACCAAGAATGTGTAAAGATAGGTCTATAGCTGAATCTCAACAAAACAATATTCATGAAAAATGTACTAGTTCCAGAGGCCCCATTCACTCTCAATGAAACAAACATCTCTGAATGCAGCAGTTATGTATACCTAGGTCAAGAACTCAACATGATGAATGACCTAAAACCTGAGCTGTGCAGGAGGAAGAGAGCAGCATGAATGTCTTCAAGAACATCAAAGAAATAGCTAAAAGGACAAAGGACCTCGGGCTCTAGGCACACTTCTTCGACTCCACTTTTCTCCCTGCATTAACAAATGCCTCAGAGACCTGGGCCCTACAAAAGCAGGATGAGAATGCTTTTCAGGTTTCCCCCAAAGAGGATTCAAAAGATCTGTGCTTGGAATATCACACCTCAGTCAAGTGAGAGAAGGAATACAGAGTTCTGACCTGTCAATGATCGAGAGTCAGGGACACTGTCTTCTTTGCCAGGCGTCAAAAATCAGATGGATTGGGCATGTAATGTGACTTGGATATGACTGCTCAACTACAGCCATTGCTGACTGGATCCCTTGGGACCGGGACATCAAAAGATCACGTGTCCGCCCACCTACAAATGGTCAGACTTCTTTGTCAAGACCCTGAATGTACGGTTTGAGGCTCTTCATATTCCTGGAGCAAGCAGATGCCAATGGGCTACACTGGCACATGACAGCAACAAATGGAAACGTTACTGGTGTCCACTTGAGCAAATCAACGAATAATTGGATGTCAAGTGATCAGTTGATCGAGTGAAGTTTAAAGGGAGAGAAAGAAAGAGATGCATGTTCAGACGAGAACACATGGTCTCCAGAGTGGAAAAAGCAGAGAAAAGCTTTTTGGGGAAGGTTATAGTTCTTCAAATTGTCTTCACCTAGAGTTCTCTGCATCCATGAAAGTTAATCTGGGTGTTTTCACAGGAAGAAATCCTTGGACTTTTTCAATTCCTTCATATTCTTATTATGACTCTCAGTCTGGAGTGAAATCACCCATACTTCTCTGGGTGATTACCCTATCTGACTGGTAACTCAGGAGGCTGGCATCTCCAAAGAGAGGCGGCTTTTCCACCTCAAAAGGGTGTTCCTTTGCTTTGAGGTATTTGACTGGACAATTTCTTCTTAATTTTATTAAAACTGTCCTTTGATAGTCAAGCCAACCTGAGAATCACATAAGGAAACTTAAGCTCTGCATTTCTTTTTCTTCAGTGATCTCTATTTCCTAACCGTAAGTATGTTATACATTTGAATGTTCTTGTCCTACTAATTACCTATTGATTATTCAATACTAGAAATCAAGCTTTTCCATTTAATATGACCCTTAAAGTTATGAGTTACTAATATTTGGGGAGGAATGCTCTTTAGACCACATCCAGTGAAACTGAGGGAGTACTCAGTGCTGATGATTAAGCCTGGGTTTCTCTACTACAAAGCATGCATGCATGTCTCCCAGTTATGTATAATTCATGATAAAGGTCTCCCCCCCAGTTATTTTACAATACAAATTTATTGACCTCTTTGTATGTTAGTGTGTGAATAAATGGCTGATTTTGAAAGTTTTCTTGTGTTGGAAAATGATATAAAGCTTTAATTTACCAGATTCAAGTATATCTATAAAAAATAATGCATAATAGTAGATGGAAAGAATCACGAGCTTTTAATTAGGAAACAGAGGTGGATTCCTCTTAAACATTCTTAAGTATGCTATCTTCAGCAGGGCACCTAACTGCTCTGAGCCTCGATCTTATCTGAAAGTTTGGAGCTATCACTTAGGTTTTATTGGATTGTCTTTAAGGTTGTTTTAAATTAAAAGAAATTCTAAGCATTGCTGGTCCTTAGTATGAAAGTAAGGCTAGATAAATCCCTTTAGCCCATTTCTTTATCTCTAACTTCCTAAAATCCATAACTGGCATATTCAAAATGAAGTGTCATCTCTAACTTGTGTTGCTAACATTCCCTATAAAAACACATCAATACGAATGTAAAAATAGCTACGCATAAGAGGAGCTTGCTAAGCTACTTAACAGTCTCATATGGAAACATGAACTCAGTCATAGGCGTTTGCTGTCATTTTAATGTTACTGCTTGGCAGACAAGGCTTCTAACATTTTTCCCTTCTAACAATATTTATGATGAATCTCAAAATAAGAGTTTTTCTTCAGTATATAAATGACACGAACAAAAGTGTATGATTTTCCTTGAATAAGGTTTTCCTTCTGCTCCCCACTCCTGCAGCTACTGTGAGGGTGTGGCTTTCAGGTAGACTCAGTTTCCAATCATTATAAAACTCTAGTTAGCAAAATAAGAATTTCCCACCATGCGTGTTTAACTCCCTGTATGGACCGTGAGAAACATGTATGTTCTAACAGAAAAAAAAAAGTTTCCTTAGCATCTTTTTATTTTATTTTTCCACTGCGAAACTAAATTCAATTTTATATGACTAACCAAACTTCTCTGTGTTCCAATTAAAACTTTTACCTCGCATTCTGACTTAGGAAGCTAGAGTAAGGCATTGACCTTCTTAACCATAAAAAGTATATTTCAGTGTGTCACAGCTTCTCTGTTCAAATGAAAACAAAGCAACAAACAAGAAGGAAAGAGAGAGTTTTATTTCTTTCTGTGTATGTGGAATATTGGTATACATGTTGCTTTTGATAGCAAGAAGTGGGAAATTATAGAAAATCAGCCAGAGTATCAGTTGATTTGCATAAGAGTCGGTTAAAATGATGACCCTTTATTTAAACTATGACTGAAGAGTTGCCTCTTATCTCTGTGTCCAGAGGTTCTTAGGGGCTAACTGCAGCGTGGTCAGATCATTTGCTTCTGGGATTCTGGAGGGTGATTTCGAACTAGCCTCCTCTCTTAGACCCTACCTCACAGCTCCCTGTAGCATGCTCTATACTTTTGTTTACTAGAAATTTGCATAGATCAGATCCTTCCATTCCTAAGGAAAGCTTCCTAGCAGGTACTCATTTATTTTTTAAAGTGATAATAGCTGGAGATATAGTCCAGAGGGTTGTATTCTCATGAATTAGCTACATGAGAAGTCAAATAGAGAGTCAATGTTGTAAATGAATGTAACTTGCATATAAATGAATGTAACTTGTATATAAATTAGTGTAACTTGCTTATAAGGGCACACCTTGAGTGTGTTTCCTTTAGCTTTGTCCTGTAGACCTTACTTCCCAATTTTATAGTTGTTTCTGTAGTTTTCTTATTGTTTTGTGTAAGTCATATATAGCTTTCATTTATCAATTGATCTGATTATTTATAATTGGCTAATATGGTTCTTAATTATGCATACTTTAATCTCCCAAATCATTGTGTGATAAAGCCCCTAGCAGTTAAGGAGTCAGCATAGGGGTGGGAAGGCAGGCTTATATAAAGATATACTCATTATAAATTATGGTTTTATGTATACATTCTTGCAGATCAGGATGTACTAAAATATTGAACTGAACTGTTCTTGGTATACTCTTCTTTTGAAACGAAGTTGTGCTGGAATTACTAAAATGAATGATTGATTAAACCTGCTCTTGGAAAAAATGAAAGGGGTAAAGCTACTCAGCAGTAGGGCAGAAAAGTTCAATCAGAATGTGATGTTTGCCAGTGTTTGTGCTAATATTGGGTCGTGTTGAGCACTGAAATTGACAGATACTGACAACAAAGATGACAAGATGAAAGCAAATTTCCTGACACTTTTTTGAAATATTTTTCCATTAGGTCCATGATAGCATTTCTGGAGTCAATAAATAAATTTTTAGAACAACCTCTGGGCAATAGAATAAAGACCAATTCAAAGAAACTAACTTTCAGAAAGCCCAAAAAACTATTTTCCGGTTTTATTATTCTATGATTAGATTCATTTGGTATAATATTAAAGAGGTTCTTGATGAGTTTATAGACTTAGTTTCAAGATAGTGTAATGTACAGTTCAGTTGCTTTATACATCCGCTGTATGTAAAAAGTACCTCTATCCAGGAATCACTTTTTTTCTTAATGATAAATTATTGGGGAACCGCTGGGGTCCCCAACAGTATCAGGACAGAAGTTCTCATCTACCTCCGCGGACGCAGGGGAAATGGATGAAAACTCATGAGTCTGGCACAGTTCCAAAAAGGCTCTACCTTTTTTGGTACAAAAGCTCTACCACTGCAATCCAATATAATGAAAGAACTCTAGTTCTGGTCAGGACTTAGACCATACAAGAGAGCCCAAGTCTCCCACCAAAGAGAGAGGATCTCACCTGGGAGAGGAGTCCTATCCAAAAAGAAAGGGGAAAAGGAGAAGGGGTCTCAAGTCAGTCCCCTTATATATATCAAAGTAATCCCTATTTGTTGACAGGAAGTGTCCTGTCAACAAAAAACCCTAAACAGAGTGTAGAAGGGTGGTGCCACCCCTTATTACAGGTATAAACAAAGGATTATACTAAGGGCTAATCCCTTGTTCCAAGATTATCTCTTATGACAACACTGGAGGGGGATGATATAAAGTAATACGCCTTAATTTCATGGGCTTCATATAATCTAGATGGTACCCACAAGGTCCTTCTTATTTATTATCTGCACCGGGATGATTCTGAGTATCTCATTCTCCATCTACTGAAGGGTTACACTTGCCTGCTTGAGAGCAAACTAGTATGAGCCTTCCTATAATCTTCCTATAGTCTCAACGTAGCCAGAGTGGTAGTCTCCTGGTAAATTCTAACTTTCCCATGCTGGGTGCAGTGGGTATAAAAGAGGAGATGTGCCCAATCTAGAAAACATAGAAGTCTTAGTAGATGTATAATAAGTGAGAAGTTGTTCAGAGTCTAGGTGACTTCTGTAACTGCCACACCCTCTAGCAGTGTTTTCATAGAAGAGAGATCTCATTAGAATGAACCTTGGCTTATGAACATGTAAGTAGATTAAGCTGTGAGTGGGTAAGACAGCAAAACTCCCAGATTGGCTAAACCTGTCATCCAACAATACATTGTATTTTATATTTTAAATTCAGAACAGTTACTTCTTCCATTCTCTCAAAACATTTACATTGTCTGTTTTCTTCAATTTTTTAAAAATTGAATCAGTTTGAATTACAAAGTTAAAAATTTATTTATGACTCAGTTTCCATTGTCAGTTTGAATTACAAAGTTAAAAAGTTATATGACTCAGATTTGGGTGTACAATATTCCAACACCAATCCCTTCGTCATTGTCCACTTCCCTCCACCAGTATTCCCAGTTTTCCCCAACCTGCCTCTTTGACAGGTACAATTTTTTTCTTTTTCCTAATTGGCATATTGTACAATATTTCTGATAGGGCATCATTTTACCACCTTTTAGTGCCAGATCCTCCTCCAGTGACTATCATTGTTAAAGCTCCAAATCTCCCCCACTCTCCCCACACACACATGGTGACAAGTGTACTGCTAAGGACCAGTTCTCTGCAACTTTTTTTTCTATTGCCTTTGGGCATTAGTTATTCCCCTACTGTTTCTTTATATCCCATATGTGAGTGGCATTATTCTGTCTTACCCTCTCCTTTTTTGATTCATTTCACTCAGCATGATACTCTCCATATCCATCCATGGCTTCCTCTTTACTCTCAGCTGAGTTGTATTCCATTGTGTATATGTACCATAGCTTCTTTAATCAGTCATCTGTCAGTCATCTGTTCTTGGGCATTTGGGTTGTTTCCACATTTGGGCTATTGTGATTAGTGCTTCAGTGAACATAGGAGTGTAGATGTTTTTCTGCATGGTGTGTATGAGACCTTAGGTATATTTCCAAGAGTTGATTTGCTGGGTTGTATAGAAGTTCAGTTCCAAGCCTTTTCAGGAATGTCTGTGTTGTCTTCCAAGAAAGCGTGGACCAGTTGACATTGTTATCAGCAGTAAATGAGGGTACCTTATTCCCCAGACCCATGATAATACTGGTTGTTGTCATTGTTCTTTTTGGGTGTGCTAGAGCCTTCACTCCGTTTGTCTGCTTCCCGCTAAGATGGCAAAGAACCACACTCAATGCAATAACAAACAGGGCTTATTCCAGCTAGCTGGGGCCAATCGCTTCACTGAGACATGCAGGTCCTCGTGGAGAAAGCTTGACCCGGGGAGAAGGCAAGCAGGGATTATATAGGACTTCAAAGGCCATTACATGCGTCACAGCTCGTGCAAATCCATATAGCCAATAAACTTAAAGAAAAAACGTATTTCAAACATTTCATCCTGAAAAGGTCATGCCAACTTAAAGAAAAGACAAGAGAAGTGGTATGTCCTGTTCCAGTCATGTGCTTAACCAACCTTGAGGACGTCCTGTCCTCAGCCGGTGGTAAAACTATACTATCCAGATGACCAGGATAGATGTGCATGGTCAACGACTTGTTTCTCAAGACCCCCGGGCTCACATATTGGGGCCATAGCATGATCTAACAGATGAATTCCAGGAATCACCTTTAAAGACAAGCTTTCTTTTCATTTGAACTTGTTCAAAAGGTTGAAAAGACAGTTCATTAGATAAATCACACATTCTGAATAATAAGATTAGTCTGGTCTCATATCCTCATGCCTTCCCTTACTTTACAGAACCTTTAAAGAAATTTATTAAAATCTTGTCTTATTCATCTCAGTATACATAGTCTTTGAATCTCTAAAATCAAGTGCTTTAGTCCTCAGAATTCACCATTAGAAAACAAATCAGGAATTAGTTAAAGGTTTTAAGTGTTTCATTATTATTCAAAAATACTGTTTCAGAATGTGATTAAGTTTATAAATTTACTTTTAGTTTGGGGACCGTATCCAGAGGTGCTCATGGCTTACTCCTGGCTCTGTATTCAGGAATACTCCTCACAAGGCTTAGTAGACCAGATGGAGTGCTGAAGATCAAACCCAGGTAGACTGCATGCAAGGCATGTGCCCAATAGCTGTGCTGTCTTTTCTGCCCCAACAGTGTAGTCAGTTTTCATACAAAGTGAATCAGTTTCAAAGTCTGATATTCAAAATCAAATTCTAATAATTTGATAGCTTGATATCAAGTAGCAAATTCTAATAATTTGCTACTTGATAGCTTTATGATCTTGGAAAAAATTATAGGACCTTTAATTCATTTAATAATTTTAATTCACAATTTTTATGTTACAAAATCTTGCAATTGACTTATTACTCAAGGAGACGATACATATAAATGATTGCTGTAAAGTGGTCATATATAAAATGACCTCAAATGGATATTAGACTTTTGGTTGTGATCCTGATGAAGTATTAGATAGATATAGAAACATAATTCAGTACAACTGGAACTTATATAATACCATGAACTGTCAATTTCAGGGGCAAGAAAGGCAAAACCGCAGGTTGGGCACTTGCTTGTAGCAGCAAACCCAAGTTTGATCACTGGCACCCTTTATGGTTCACTGAAACCTTCCAGGAGTGATTCCTAAGTGCAGAGCCAGGAGTAAGCACTGAGCATTTCCAAGGTGGGCCCAAACCTCAAAATAAATGATAAATAAAAATATAGTGTCACTATCATGTTAATTTGAAAGATAAAACACTCAATTAAAATAGTTGTTATTCTTAGGTTTTTCTTGAACTGCCGAGTCAATTCATTGAAAACTTTTTTTTTCCCCCAAGCTAATTGGCAAGTGATAGTTTATCAAATTTTCAGTCAAAAGTAAAATTTACTTTAGACAGTTATATGGATATTGTGCAGGACATGTTACTACAGGACATGTTACTACAGCCAGAGATAGGGATGAAAGCAGGATTAAGGGCAGAAAGACAGAAGCAGGAGAAGACCAGAGCCGAATGTTGCATAATTTCTAGGCTTCTGAATTGTAAAATAAGCTAAATGGTATTTAACAAATCCCAACTGAAAAACCAGTGGGAAAAGACGTAGAGAAGACCATGTTGCAGTCAAAACTGGGGGGAGGGTGGGGGGGGAAGATAGAGATGGATAGTTCGGTCACTCGGCAACTTGATTTTTATCAGTTGTCTCTGTGTAAGTTAGTCATTGAGCAAATTAGCCTGCATCAGCTCTATAAAGGCTATTTCTGTAATTCTTAGGAAGAATTAATATGTTTAATGTAGTATCTCACAAAAAGTACTTGTCCAAAGAAAATCATTTCATGACTTTATGTATTTAAAATTTATAATGCCAAAATAAATTTTCACTCCCTACCACCAAAGTTTTTGAAAGTGTGCCTTACATTTAAAACAAAATAAAGTTATGTTTGATGCTAGCTTCTAATCACACAAAGCTCTTTGCAAACCTCTGTATGATAAGTGACAAGTAGGGGAAATAGGCATCTGCTTACTTCTTTTCCAATATCTTTTTAAACAAACGATACTGAGACCCGTGGGAGTTAGTGAGCATATAGAGCTATGATTCTCCAGACTTAATGTAAATCCTTTCCTTATAATTACCTCTTCACACAGCCTCTGTATTTCTTAAAGAGTTTTCATCATTTTAGATTGCAAATGAGTAAAACCGTATGATTTAATAATCGTGTTGACATTAAAACCAATGTCTAGCAATGAAGCATAATGCTATTTCACCTTGAAAATTATCCAATCTCTAAAAGATGTGTGAAAGTATTCTCGTTCCCATAGGAATTTAAGCCTATTTTGTGTGCATGCAGCACACAAAATTACCATTTATTGAATATTCTCTGGAGCTTGAGTTCTTTCAACTGGACATATCAAAGCCTAAGTATGTTCTTCTTGTACTGTCATCTGACTCCTCAGGCAGAAAGATGCCTTGAGGTTGTCTGTTCTCTTATATTGATAAAAATTCAAGCAAAATGACAGTGAAGTTAACCGTGAAAATATTTTTTGAAATTTTGATTCAAACTTTTTGCTTAGAAATTAGGGGGTCACAGAGATAATACACAGGTTAAAGTACTTGCATCGTATGTGACCAACCCTTAATTCAATCTCTGATTACTCAAGCCCTGTAACCTATAAAACAACCCCTAAACCAAAGAAATAAAAGATGTACGAATGGGATAAATAGTTTCGGTGGTCAGGCACTTGCCTTGCTGTCTATAATGTCTGTGACTTTGGGACAAGTCTACAGAATCTTGTATAGACCTTTGAACACTGCCAGGCGTCACTCCTAAGCACTAGGAAGAGCCCCTAAACACTAGGTGTGGCCTCTCTCACCCCACTGTACCCCCACACAGAAGGAAAAAGTCTTGGTCTGAAATTTTTCTGAACTTAATGCACTCATTAATTTTGTTTTTCAGTTTATTGTTATTTGCAGTATTGAGCCCCTGTTAAGTAACACGTTGAGGATGGGGGGGCACTAGCAAAAAGGTTGATGATGCAGTTGAATGGTGTGTCACAGAACTGTCTTGGAGCCGATGACTACATGCGGGAAAGTGGGAAGGAGCTTGTATTTACCTGAGTATGTTAGACGTGCAGTCTCTGCGTGGTCATTTCTCACACATGCTCCAAAGCTAATACTAAATTTGAAAATTAGCTGATAGTAAAAGGGCTCACTGAAGTTCGCTCGTTACCATTTCTTCATCTTTTGATGTAAAACTTGAAAACATTTAATGAAATTTCCACATAGTTATTATTATGACTACTAAATAGTTCATCTAAAAAAATCAAAATAATTTCAACTCTAGGATGGTCCTTTGTTCTGCGCCTTTTGAACTCCTGTTCTACGAGATGCATATGCGTTTAACCTACCTTTGAAGTCCACTTTGAAGGTAAACTTGGTAGATTTTTTTTTGTTAGAACTCTATTTCTATTAATTTTAGTCTCTGTTAACCACCAGAGGGAGGGATTCAGTCAAACTGATTTATAAACATGTTGCAGGTGATGGTAGTGATTAAATCTCAGGTCAGAAAACTCCTGTTTATATTTTTAATTAAGTGCAGACTTGGATCCTTTGTTTGAACCTAAGAAGTTCAATGTAGCAGGAATAATTAGTTAACCTTAATACTCACCTATTTTCATGTATTTCCAATTTGAAAGCAAGACAAGGATTAGCACAAGTTGTGCCTTTCGTCTCTAGCCTGAGCTCCTTTGAATTTTTTTTTTGTTTCACATTGCAGGAACTTAGGCAAACTAATAGAAACTGGGTATAATATTTAGAAAATAATATCACAACCCAGAATCTTATTACTCTATTGATTAGAACACTAAGTATAAACAACTGAGTTCGGACCTACGAGACATAAAAATAAAAATACAAAGTCCCTGTCTTCCATAAGTGGATAGACTGGAAGGTAAACACTATTCCTGTAATAGCAGTAATGCAAAGTAGGTACTCTGTGCCTTCTAGCAGTTTGGGGCAAGTAATCAATTGCTCTTCTGTGATTTGAGAACTAGTTATCTGAAAAAAAATTCTTTATTTTTTTTTCCTTTTTGGGTCACACCCGCAATGCTCAGGGGTTACTCCTGACTTTGCACTCAGGAATTACTCCTGGTAGTTCTCAGGGGACCATATGTGATGCCAGGGATCGAACCCAGGTCAACCACATGCAAGGCAAATGCCCTACCCGCTGGAGTATCGCTCCGGTACCAATTTCTTTATCTTTCATTGTTGCTTTGACTCTTTAAAATAAAAAGCTAGGGCCAGAGGGATAGTACAAAGGTTAGGGCTCTTGCCTTGCATGCAGCTGACGGGGTTATATCCATGGCAACTCTTATGGTCCCACTCGCCTTCCATGAGTGATTTCTGTGTGCAGAGTCAAGAGTAAACTTTGAGCACCACCCAGTATGGCCAAAACATATATATATATATATATATATATATATATGTATGTATATATATATACATATATATAATATCAAGTGGCAAGTGATTATATATTATATATAATATTATACATAAATATTATATAATATTTATATATAATATATAATGTTACAGGTGCCCACTTGAGCAAATCGATGAATAAAGGGATGCCAAGTGGTCAAGTGACATCAGGCGCCAGTAACATTTCCATTTGACCCTATCATGTGCCACTGTAGCCCAATAGTGTCTGGTTGCTTCAGGAAAATGAAGAGCCACAAATTGTTCATTCAGGGGCCTGAGGAAGAAGTCTGACCATCTTGTAGGTGTGATCCACGTGATCTTTTGACCTCCCTTGGGATCCAGTTGGTAATGGCTCTAGTCCAGCAGTATTCTCCAAATTGCATTACATGTCCAGCCCATCTGATTTTTGATGCCTTGGCAAACAAGAGCACATCCCTGACTCTGGAACATTGATGGAGGTCAGAACTCCAGATTCCTTCTCTCACTTGAGTGAGGGTGTGATATTCCAAGAACAGCTCTTTCAGTTCGTCTTTGTCAGACCCAAATAGCATTCTCTATAATAGCTCTATAAGACCAAAATGACTGCCCTCCGATGTCCTGATGGGTCTATCACATCCTCCAGAAAGGCAATGGAGAAGATTATCCAGGACTTCCACACAGATTGCTTTGAAAGCCATATCCACCTGCCCACATACCAAATTCCACAGGGTGGATATGTCATTCTCAACATTCTCCCTTTTGAAATCCAACATGCCATTTCATCAGTAAAGAAGGGAACAGCACCAGGCCCAGACAAAGTCAGACCCAAACATGTGAAGAATCTGCCGTCAGTACTCATCAATACAATGGCTTGGCTCTTCACACGCTACCTGTCTGAATGCAAGGTGCCCTCCCAATGGAAAACCAGCAGAACAATTCTACTGTACAAGAAGGGAGAAATCCACGACATTGGCAACTATCGCCCCATCTTCCGGTTGTCTGTCATCTACAAGCTGTTCACTCAAGTCATCCTGAACAGGATTGGCAGAACACTAGATGAAGGACAACCATGCCAGCAAGCTGGCTTCCAAAAAGGATTCAGCACAATCGACCATATCCACACAGTAACCAAGCTCATTGAGGTTTGCAGGGAGTACAAGATGCCACTCTGTCTCGCGTTCATTGATTTTAAGAAAACCTTTGATTCTGTGGAGACTGAAGCGGTCATCAAAGCCAGGCCAAACAAGGTGTTTAAACCCAATACATCAAAATCCTTCATGAGCTGTATTAGGGATTTATCACCAAGATCTCATCATTCTACAAGGAAGTGGTCATTGATGTCAATAAAGGGGTTTGTCAGGGCGATACCATTTCACCAAACTCTTCAGTGCCACCCTCAAGAACATCATGTGACAATTAGATTGGTAAGAAATGGGAGTGAAGATAGATGGTCAGGAACTACACCACCTCCTCTTCGCTGACGACATCATTCTAATAACACCAAACATTAGCCAGCAGCAAAAATGCTGGCTGACTTTGACCGAGAATGTTTAAAGATAGATCTACAGCTGAATCTCAACAAAACTATATTCATGAAATATGAACTAGTTCCGGAGGCTTCATTCACTCTCAATGGAACAAATATCACTGAATGCAGCAGTTATGTGTACCTAGGTCTAGAAGTCAACATGATGAATGACCTAAAACCTGAGCTGCACAGGGGGAAGAGAGTGGCATGGAATGCCTTCAAGAAATAAGGCAAATGCCACCATGATTTTGTTCTCATAAATGCCATCTCTCTATTCTTTGAAGAAATAAATCCACAATGTGTAAGAGAGGGAAGAGAGGGGAGGGGGAGAAAGAGAGAAAAGAATAAAAGAGCCTGCCATAGAGGCAGGCTATGGGCGGGGAGGGAATTGGGGACTTTGATGGTGGGAAATGGGCACTGGTGGCGGGCGGTATGCTAGAACACTATGTGACCGAAACCCCCAAACATGAACAATGTTGTAATTGAATATGTCACGGTGGTATAATAAAATATTAATTAAAAAAGAGCATTGAATAAATAGCTATAAGGACAAAGAACCTCCGGCTCCTGGCACATCTTTTATGTATATATATATATATATATATATATATACATATATATATTCTTTGTCCTTATAGCTATTTATATATATATACATATATATATATATATATATATATATATACATATCACTGTATCACTGTCTTCCTGTTGTTCATCGATTTGCTTGAGCGGGCTTCAGTAACTTTTCCATTTGACCCTATCATGTGCCAGTGTAGTGCAATGTCATCTGTTCACTCGAGTCATCCTGAGCAGGATTGACAGAACATTAGATAAAGGACAACCATGTGAGCAAGTGGCTTCCTAAAAAGGATTCAGCACAATTGACCATATCCACGTGGTAAACCAAGCTCACAGAGGTGTGTAGGGAGTTCAAGATGCGCTCTGTCTCATGTTCATTGATTTTAAGAAAGCCTTTGATTCTGTTGAGACTGAAGCGGTCATCGAAGCCCTAGCCAAACAGGGCGTTCAAACCCAATACATCAAGATCTGTATTACAGATTCACCACCAGTATCTCACCATTCTACAAGGAAGTGATCTTTGATGTCAAAAGAGGGGTTCGGCAGGGTGATACCATTTCACTGAAACTCTTCAGCGCCACCCTCAAGAATGTCATAGACAATAAGAATGGGAAGGATATATATATATATATATATATATATATATATATATATATATATTAGTGTATGTATATACACACACACATATACACATTTATATATGTATACATATTTTTAATAACATGGCCTCAGGACACTAAGCAGAGAAGATGCTCTGGTCATGTTTCTTTAAAAAATTAATGTTATTTAGAGTACTTATTAGAAAGAGCTCTTGTCTTCTAAGAAACTTATCCATGCCTGTTTTGATTTTCTGTGGGTTTGTGTATTATACTTAAATAAATAAAATTCAAAAGATCCTTATGTGAATTTATTTGTGTTTTTTCACCAATGTTATGTCCTTGATTGTTTTCTATTGTTTTTATTTATGGCAATCTTTCCGTTCAAACCACTGCAGTTACTCATACTGTTACTCCTAAGGAGAGTGTTTCCAAATACCACCCTGATTTTGTTCTCATAAATGCCATCTCTCTATTGGTCGTTTCTGAATTCTTCCGGTTCACGGGCAAAAAGAAAATTGTTATCACCTCAAATGAAATCTGCAGCTTTCCACCTTTATATAAAATTTCTGATCTAGCAATAATCAACTTCCTATGCTTGAAAATGCAAGACTGTACTTAACTGCTATATTCCACAGGTCACTGAGATCATCCAGAATTTGCCTTTCAACCTTTGACTTAACTTGCTCAGCATGCTAACCTCCAATTCTGCACATGGTTTAGCAAGTTACACAATTTCAATTTGATTTTCTTAGATCTACTTAGTATTCTACTGTGTGACGTCCTGGCCGCCGCCGAGTAGCAGCTGCCCGCGGTGGCGACTGTGGCGCGGGAAGAGGTGGAGGAGGAGGTGGAGCTGTAGCTGAAGCCGGATCCGGACCCGGGTGCGTGAGTTCTGAGGGCCTTGGAGAGGAGCACCGACTACTGGGCTTTCCCGACGCTACTGCAAGATGAAACCTGATGAAACTCCTATGTTTGATCCAAGTCTACTCAAAGAAGTGGATTGGAGTCAGAACACAGCTACGTTTTCTCCAGCCATTTCCCCAACACATCCTGGAGAAGGTCTGGTCTTGAGGCCTCTTTGTACTGCTGACTTGAATAGAGGGTTTTTTAAAGTACTAGGTCAACTGACAGAGACTGGAGTTGTCAGCCCTGAACAATTTATGAAGTCTTTTGAACACATGAAGGAGTCGGGGATTACTACGTTACAGTTGTGGAAGATGTGACTTTAGGACAGATTGTTGCTACAGCAACTCTGATAATAGAACATAAGTTCCTCCATTCCTGTGCTAAGAGAGGAAGAGTAGAAGATGTTGCTGTTAGTGATGAATGCAGAGGAAAACAGCTAGGCAAACTGCTATTATCAACCCTTACTCTGCTAAGCAAGAAACTGAGCTGTTATAAGATTACCCTTGAATGTCTGCCACAAAACGTTGGTTTCTATAAAAAGTTTGGATATACAGTATCTGAAGAAAAATACATGTGTAGGAGGTTTTTAAAGTAAAAATCTTTTTTTTAAAAAAAAATCCGTCACAGGAGATAATTTTGTCGTTGTAACCCAGTGACCTCTGTAAATAGTGAACTGGAAGTAAATTGTATACAAGTTTAATGATAAATAGATTACTTGGGCTGGTTGGGACATGCTATGAGTTTAAATTACAAATAATATAAAGGGGTAATTTTTAATCAACGTATATATTTTTAACTTGACTCTTTTCTTGCATTGTATTTTTTCTAAAGTTTGGCTTTATTTCTTGGAATCAAGATAGGTAGTATCTTTACTGCTTGTTTAAAAAAAAGCGTTCAATGAAATAAGGCTATTATCACATTCATACAATTACTTTTGAGATGACTACAACAGTATGCTACCCGCACGGCAGAGCCTGGCAAGCTACCTGTGTCGTATTTGATATGCCAGATACCAGTAACAATTATAGACCTCATTCCCATGACCTGATGGAATTGTTTTTTTTTAATTTTTTTTTATTATACCACCGTGAAACATACAATTACAAAGGTGTTCATAATTGGTTCTTGGTAATACAGTATTCCAGCACCCATCCCTCCACCAGTGCCCCATTTCCACCACCAATGTACCCCTCCCTCCCGCCCCCAGGCCACCTTAATAGCAGGTACCCCAGTTTCCTCTCTTTCTCTCTCTATCTCTCTCTGTCTCTGCATCTCTCTCCCTCTTATTTTACACATTGTGGCTAGCCCTGCAGATATTTAGAGTTTATCACTTAAGTCTCTTTGTGTCTATTCAGTGGTGAGTTTTAATCTGCCGTTACCATTTCCCATATTTAGTAAAACACTGGTATCTATTTATATCCTATTAATGAATGCAGTCATTCTATATCTGTCCTTTTCCTTCTGACTAATTTCACTCAGCATGATAGTCTCCATGTCCATCCATTTGCAGGTAAATTTCATGATTTCATCTTTTCTGACAGCCGCATAGTATTCCATAGTGTAGATGAACCACAGTTTCTTTAGCCAGTCCTCTGTTCTCGGGCATTTAGGTTGTTTCCAGATTCTAGCTATAGTGAATAGCGCAGAGATGAATAAAGAAGTACAGATAGTGTTTCTGCTATGTGTTTTTCGGTCTCTAGGGTATAGTCCCAGGAATGCTATTGCTGGATCAAATGGGAGCTCAATATCTAGCTTTCGGAGGAATGCCCATATTGTTTTCCAAAAGGGCTGGACCAGTCGGCACTCCCACCAGCAGTGGATGAGAGTCCCTTTTTCCCCACATCCACGCCAGCACTGGTTGTTCTTGCTGTTTTGGATGTGTGCCAGTCTCTGTGGGGTGAGATGGTACCTCATTGTTGTTTTGATTTGCATCTCCCTGATGATTAAAGATGAAGAGCACTTTTTCATATGCCTTTTGGCCATTCGAATTTCTTCTTTTTGGAAGCTTCTGTTCATTTCTTCTCCCCATTTTTTGATGAGGTTGGCTGTTTTCTTCTTGTGGAGTGCTACCAGTGCCTGATATATCCTGGATATTAACCCCTTGTCAGATGGGTATTGGGTGAATATCCTTTCCCACTCTGTGGATTGTCTTTGTATCTTGGTCACCGTTTCTTTTGAGGTGCAGAAGCTTTTCAATTTTATATAATCCCATTTGTTTATCATTGCTTCCATTTGCTTGGTCAGTGGTGTGTCGTCTTTAAAGATACTTTTCGTTTCGATGTCGTAGAGCCGTTTCTCCTATGTTTTCTTCGTTGTACCTTATAGATTCCTGTCTGATATCGAGATCTAGAATCCATTTTGATCTGACTTTTGTGCATGGCGTTAGAAGGAGGTCTAAGTTCATTTTTTACACGTAGCTGCCCAGTTTTCCCAGCACCATTTGTTGAAGAGGCTTTCTTTGCTCCACTTAATATTTTTTTGCTCCTTTATCGAAGATTAAGTGGTTTTATATTTGTGAGTGCGTTTCAGGATACTCAGTTCTATTCCATAGGTCTACAGGTCTGTTTCTATACCAATACCACACTGTCTTAATTACAACTGCTCTGTAGTAGAGCTTGAGGTTAGGGAAAGTGATACCTCCCATCTTCTTTTTCCCAAGGATTGCTTTAGCTATTTGTGGGGTTTTATTATTCCATACAAATTTCAGGAGTGTTTGTTCAATTTCTTTGAAGAACATCATGGGTATCTTTATAGGGACCACAATGAATCTGTATAAAGCTCTAGGGAGTATTACCATTTTGATAATGTTAATCCTTCCGATCCATGAGCAGGGAATGTGTCTCCATTTCCTCAGGTCATCTTTTATTTCCTGAAGTAACGTTTTGTAGAGGCTCTTTATGTTCCTGGAGCAAGCAGGTGCCCTTGGGCTCTACTTGCATGAGACAGGTCATATGAGATGTTACTGGTGCCCGCTCGAGCAAATCGATGATGAACGGGAAGACAGTGATACAGTGATAATTATTTTCCTTGCATGCACCTGACCATGATTAAATCCCCAGAACTGCATATGGTTCTCCAAGCCCTGCCAGGAATGATTCTTGAACAAGAACTAAACTTGGTCATCTCTTTCTTGGTGGGGTCCAAACACCAGAAAAAAAAGTTCCAAAGATTTTACAAAGTCAATAAAATCGAACTTGCTACATTTAATGAACCATGTAAAGCTACAGATTCAAAATTTTATGTACCTCATAAGAGCATGATCTAAAACATAGATGGACTGCCTCTTTCAGTAGAGAATTTCCTGACCAATGTTGCAGTTATGCACTGTATTAAGGCCACTAGAATTTATTTGACAAATCACCTCTCTTAAGGACTAAATGTCTGGTTAAATGATTAGTTATCCTCCCTATCCACTTTCCTCCCCTCATTGAACATGTAGCTTTTACCTCCTCTTCCCATTTATGAAGAGATTATGAACAATCTCTAGTACATTTTTTGTAGACTCCTAATTGGCCTGATGAGAGTGGATGAGAGAGAAGCACAGGAAGCTAAAGCATTCGTATTATCATGGATTTATGTTTGCCTGTCCCCAAGGTCATTCTGTAAATAGGAAGGAGCTCTTTGTGTGCACTGCAGCAGGTTGTCTTTCAGGTTGTGCTGGGATGCACAAACACAGACCTGACTTGCTTTAGTCGAGGAGTTGGTATAGGACTATTACTTTGAGAACAGTAAGCTTATTCAAAACTCCTCTGTTTAACTCTTGTTCAGACCTCCCCTAGACCGGTGTTCACTTTTGGTCAAGTACCAAAGGGCTCCTATTTGAAAGTAAATTTTAATGGATTCATAGAGGTCTAAAAAATCTAGTCCTAATACTAAAATTAGCTAAAGTTTCACTTGAGAGCATGCACACTCAAACAGATACACATGCACAGCCACTTACTGAAAATAAACTGCCCTTTCAATTGAATAGGACAATTACACCTGACATTTCTGTAATTTCCCCATATTACAAAGAGTGTAAAAATTCTAATTATGTTGTTTAACGCTCAGAAATTTAATCCTTCTCACATAAAGCTTATGGTCTTGGAATTCAACTTTGAGAGCAGAAAACTGTCCTTTTCCCAAACTACTGCATGAATTTTGAGAAAAGTCACATTCAGTAAATTATCACCTGGTTGCTACATGCTTTGAAGTTGAGAGCAAGGTAACAGTGGTAATAGCATGGTAAATTATGTTACCATGCCACAACGGCCTCCAATTGCTACTTGGATTTTTTTACTATATGCCCTCCACATCTTTATAGGAACCTGGGTCAGAGGGCTATGCATTAAAAATTGGTTGATCCCACAAAATTAAAAATTTTTTTTCATTGGATTTGTTCATGCATCTCTGGACAACTTATTTGGTACCACAAGAAATCCCTAGTTGTGAGACTAATAGCCAAGAACGGTAGAAACAAGGAGGATTGTTCCATGTTTGGAAGCCTGTCTCAAGTGCTGCGAGAGAAGGCACTTTTGGTGGAGAGGGAACACTATAGAAAACATCAAAATGTTCACTCTGGATAAGAACTGCATGCTGAAAATAGGAAAGGAACAAGCCTCTCAGAGTCTATATTGCAAACCTGATTGCCCAAAAGGACAGAGAGAGAGAGAGAGAGAGAGAGAGAGAGAGAGAGAGGGAGAGAGCCTGACATAGATGCAGCTTGGGGAGTGGGGCACATCGATGCTGGGAAATGTATACTGGAGGTGGAGGGAGGATGTTGGAACCCTGTTTGACTGAAACCGGACCATGAACAGTTTTATTACTCTGTATCTCATGGAGATAAAACATAAATAAGTCAAAAAATACTGCTAGTAATGAAATACCTTTAAATATTTGGTTGTTTTGTACTTTATTGTAGTCATTCTCACACTATACATTTAAGATGCATGTTTTTTATTTTATTTTTTTATTGAATCACCATTAGTCAGTTACAAAACTGTTCATAGTTGGGTTTCAGTCCTACAGTGTTCCAATACCCACTTCCACCAATGCGCTTTTCCCACCACCAGTGTCCCCAGTTTCACTCCAACCACACCACCCTCCCTTCAGCCTGCCTCTCTATGGCAGGGACTTCTCCCTCTCTCTCTCTCTCTCTCTCTCTCTCTCTCTCTCTCTCTCTCTCTCTCTCTCTCTCTCTCTCTCTCTCTCCCTCTCCCTCTGTCTCTCTCGCTCTCACTCTCTCTCCGAACCCTCCTTTGAGCATTATGGTTTGCAACACAGGTACTAAAAGCTTAGTCACTTTTGTTCAAAGCTTTACCAATGTTCTGCCTGCAATTCTTATTCAGAGTGATCATTGTCATAGTGTCCATTCTCTGACCCAGCTGCCTTCTCTCCCAGCAAACGAGGCAGGCTTCCAACCATGAACCAGTCCTCTTGGCCCATGATTCTCCTGTCCTTGGGTATTCGTTTTATATGTTTTATACCCTACAAATGAGTGCAGTCATTCTCTGTCGGTTCCTCTCTTTCTGTCTCATTTTACTCACCTTGCTACTCACCATGTCCATCCATTTATAAGCAAATTTCATGACTTATTTTTCCTGGTGACTTCATAGTATTCCATTGTGTAGATATACCCTAGTTTCTTTAACCAGTCATTTGTTCTCGGGTACTTGGGTTGTTTCCAGGTTCTGGCTATTGTGAATAGTATGAAGAGATGTAAGAAGGTTTGTTCTTGGAGAGTATATATGTGGAAAGGATTTTTTACACTAATAATTATGTACATTTTACTATACATAAGTATAACACTCCTGGTAAAGTCTAATTTTACATATTATCACATTCAATATCTGTATCCACTTGGTTTTTGCCTACCAGTGGAGAAGTGGAGACGGGTAATATATTTTGTTGAAATGCTGGAATATTTGGTCATTTAGAATAAGATAGGATGCTTTTTCTCAACATTATAGTCTTTATAATAGTATAAATCATCTATATAGACAATATATTATATAGGCACTTAGTTTCAATAAGGTTTGAGATTAAGTGAAAATGGCCCATGCCGGCCCGGGTTTGATCCCCAGCATCCCACATGGTCCCCTGAGCACCACCAGGAGTAATTCCTGAGTGCAGAGCCAGGAGAAACCGCTGAGCATTGCTGGGTGTGACCCAAAAAAGCAAAAAAAAAAAAAAAGTGAGAATGAATGATACATTTAGATAAGACACATTGTCAACCATAGTTTTTTTTAAATTCTTTTCCTTGGGTTTAATGAAAATAGTATGTGTGTGTGTGTGTGTGTGTGTGTGTGTGTGTGTGTGTGTGTGTGTGTGTTTATATTGAGTACCTAGCTTTTTGTCCAACAGTGGAAATATAGTATGTTAGCAGTCTGGTTTGATAAGTTGTTAACTTGGTATGACTCCATTAACAACATTGTAAAACCTGTAATTAATGAAGAAAAACCAATGGGGTTGGCTGTAAAGGGAGGGAAGGAGGTAGTAGAAAGGGGAAGGAAGGGGGTGGTAGGTAGGGAGGGGAGGGAAGGGATGATAGGAAAGGCGGCAGAAGGGATGGTAGCAAAGGGGCCTGCCCAGTGACTGTGGCATATGCTAGTCTAAGAGGCAGGTACAGTACCAGTCTGGGACCCTTCATTTTGTCAGTGATCTGCATCTACACTTTCTAGCATCCAGATCTTCTTTGAAGTAGTGTCGACACATTCCTTCTGTTCCTTTGGGCTACTTTCATTTTTGTTTTTGAGTTAAGGTGACTGCATATGATTTTTAGGTATTAAAACTGTCAAAAAAAATCTCCAATTTCTGAGCTGCCTTTTGGATTTTGTGCTCATTTCCTTTGCTTTGTAAAGCTTTTAAATTTAAGATAGTTCTACTTGTTTATTCTGGAAAAGGATTACTTTTATTAGTCCTATTCTTTGCACTATAGATGTAAAATCTTATTGTCTTCTTAATGTGTAATATATATAAAATAATATATAGTGTGTTATATAATATATAATCATAATATACATAAATCATATTTATATCACATATAAATGATATATTCATATGATTTTGTATATTTGTATAATTGTACATACATTTAATTATTATAAATACATATAAATTATGTTTCCATTATTAAAATATTTAGGAATAATAGATTTAATGTATACTAAGCTCTGTATATTGATATGCTCTCCTTTAACCTCAATGATATGTTTTTAAAGTGTAATAGTTGTTGCTTATATAAAAGTAGGGGTAGAAAAAAAATCCTCTGTTTTGTACAAGTAAATACAACGTCATGACAAAAATCACCTAAGTTGATCCAATAGCATTTTGTCAGTGACGTACTTGAGGTCCAGATCAGGGGACTGGGATAGAGGGTAGAAATCTCTTTGGGTCATCATGTTGCTGAAATACGGTTATTTTTCAGGTGGCTAAAGGATAACAATTAGATTTCATTTTATTTAGTTCTTCAAATAACACAATTTTATCCCAGGCTTTTCCTTTTTTTTTTTTTAATATTTTATTACACCGCCATGTGATATACAATTACAAAGATGTTCATGTTTGGGTTTCCGTCATACAGTGTTCCAGCACCCATCCCTCCACCAGCGCCCATTTCCCACCACCAATGTCCCCACTTCCCTCCCCCCCCCCCAGCCTGCCTCTATGGCAAGTTCTCCATCTCTTCTCTCTCTCTCTCTCTCTCTTCTCTTACACATTGTGGATTGCAATACATACATTTAGAGATTATCATGTATATCTTTTTTCCTATATTCAATGCTCAGTTCCAGGCTGGTATTATCACTTTCGACAAATATTAGCACACTGTTCCCCCTCTCTGTCCTACCTAACCACTAACTCCCACATGTTTGTGGTAGATTCCACCTTTTTTTTAATTGAAAGATGCTCATGTAGAGCTTTGGTTCTACAGTGTTCCAACACGCACCCTCCGCCCAAACCCATCACCCATCACCAATGTCCCCACCTCCCTCCCCCCTCCCGCACCTCAACCACTTGGCGGGTTCTGTATGTCATTTCTTTCCTCTTTATATCTCCCTCCCAACAAACTTTCCTGCTCTTCGTGGAATGCAGTGCATTAAAAGACATCACTGTTTCACTATTTTAGTGGACCGGCGCAAGTGGCCGCTGACCTGGGCTCAAACTGGTTTTGCTCTGTTGATCTGGTCGCGAGGCAGTCTCCCAGCATCCGGACAGCAAAAATGGTGGCTAGTGTGATGGGCGAGTCCCCATCCGGCTGCTTCCGGGACCCCCAGAGGCGACGGGCCCTCCCCCAAACCCATCTGCCCTCCTCGGGGTTCCATGGTCAGCTAGGCCCGGCGCGAGCCGATCGCCAGCCTCCCCAGCCGTCCATGAGGCCCTGTATGCTGGCCCGTGGGCAGCTCCCGGGCAGGGCCACCAGGCTCGACAAGATGGAGGGGGACCACGCCTCCATCTGACGACTTCCCAGTGATTCCCGCCTCTTGGAGCCGCCTACCTGGGCTCGAACTGGCTTTGCTCTGTTGATCCGGTCGTGAGGCAAGTTTCCCAGCGTCGGACAGCAAAAATGGTGGCTAGTGTGATGGACGAGTCTCATCCGGCTCAGGCTTTTCCTTTAAAGCTAATTGAATCAGGGGGCCGGGCGATAGCCCAGCAGGTAGGGCGTTTGCCTTGCACGCCGGTCAGTCCATGCCGGCCCGGGTTCGATCCCGGCATCCCATATGGTCCCCGAGCACCGCCAGGAGTAATTCCTGAGTGCAGAGCCAGGAACAACCCCCTGAGCATCGCGGGTGTGACCCAAAAAGCAAAAAAAAAAAAAAAAGCTAATTGAATCAGAAATCACTCTCATTACATTGAAAATTTTTTGTTATTTCGTCTCTCTTTGAGAACACATGAGTCATTAAATACTCCATTAGTTATGAAATAGATAATACATATGGGATGTTTAGCATAAGTAATGTTTGGGGTAAATAATACAAAAATGAAATAACTCTGAGAGAAGATTCTACATGCTAAGGTGATTGAGATAAATCATAGTTTTCTTGGTAAAAATTTGCTTCCAAACATCACAACTTAAGGACATCAGTCTCATAAACTTTCACACATTTAATGTGAATGGGTAGCAGCTACATGTCACATTCAGAGTGCTGGGATAAAATATAAAGATCTCCATTCTTCTAAACCGTTTCCCGATATCCTACTGTGTGTGTGACAAGTGATGCTGTGTCACTTGGAGTTCAGTTTTGAATTATGAAGGATGGATTATACCTGCACCCTCTCGGAAAGCTGCACAACAGGGGTGAGGGAAATGCAACAAGGCAGATTAATTTACAGGAACCCAAAGAAATGGGGTAGGAGATGGACTGCTCTGTGCACAAGATAAGTATACAAGAGTAAGCAAAATACTGTTTAAAGACGTATGAAATGTCAGAAGCCACAAATAGCTGAGGAAGATGACCACAGAGGGAGCGAGAATGAGTGAGTGTCAGTGTGACTAAACAGGTCTCTAGGAATTGTCTCGTCTCTCCTGACAGCGTACTCTGTGCATTAGTCCAGGATCAGCCTGTAAGTCACAGTGAAAGCAAATTCCACTGATAATTTACCCTTTCTGACTATTTACTTGATGACATAAGAGCACATACACTTTTCCTTTAAACAAAGGGGTTCTGAGGGTAAGGGAACATGTGCGATTGAGGGAAAGAAATAAAGAACCTGCAAATGGAGGTGGGCAGAGGAAGGGGAGGGGAACCAGGGACGTTGGTGGTGGGAGATGGGCACTGGTGGAGGGATGGGTGCTGGAACACTGTATGACCAAAACCCAAATATGAACTTTTTAATTGTATATCTTTTATTTGTATAACTCATGGTGATATAATAAAATACTTAAAAAAAAAAAAAGAAAGTCAGGGGCCGGAGGCGGAGTGGGTAGGATATTTGCCTCCGCATGCTGCCCGGCGGTTTCGATCCTCTGCATATCATATGGTCCCCTGAGCACTGCCAGGAGTAATTCCTGAGTGCAGAGCCAGGAATAACCCCTGAGCATTGCCTGGGTGTGACCCAAAAAGCAAAAATAAATAAATAAATAAATAATAAGTCTGTATAGAACTTTTGACTCCCCACAAAATTTAGCAATTGACAGGAAATCTTATGATAACATACGATTGATTACAATATTTTGTTTGTTATATGTTGTATGAATTCTGTGTTCAGGGTTCACTCCTGGACATATGTTGGATGGTAGGAGAAACCTGTGTCAGCCACATGCAAGACAAGTGTCTTAACCAATGTACTATCTCTCCAGCCCTATTACATTGTATTCTTAAAATGATGTAAGCTAGACAAAAGATGTTGTTAAGAAATCCATAAGGACCAACTGGTACACAAACACACTGGTGATGGGTACCAGTAGTAATGAAGGAACAGTATTTTGTTCATTTAAGCCATGCAATTTAGCACTATTGTAACAAGGATAGAAAAGGTAAAGAAAGAAAGAAGGGAGGAAAGAAGCAAGCAACGGGGGAGGAAGGGAAGGCTAGGGGGAGGGGTAGGTGTGTAGTTAGAGCACGTGTTTAGCTTCTGTGGCCTTAAGCTGATTCACAGCACTGCAAGCCTGCCCGTGTTCCCCGCCCCTAACAAGCTGGGAATACCTGTTTGGGAGGAAAAAGAATGAGAGAGAGAGACATATATATGTTCTAGTCAAAAGATGTATATTTATGTAGTTATATATGTACTACTATACTATAATAACCAGTAGTGTAGTTTATAATACCTTTTTACAAGAAACTCCATGTCTACTTAGACCCACAAAGTTACTCAGGCGTCAATTGTAGTGGTTTAATCTGTGCTACCTATTCTCTGGAGTCTCCTTCCCACTTTGACCCTAGATCTATGCTGCCCGTCAGCTCGTGCAACACATGTGCTAAACCAATTTGTTCACCTACTTGTGATATTATTTTCAGGCTGTGACTGTAGCCAGGGTTTTCGTCAAGACCCTGAACGAATGGTTTGAGGTTCTTCATATTCTTGAAGCAAGCAGATGCCATTGGGCTACACTGGCACGTAACAGGGTCAAATGGAAATGTTACTGGTGCCCGCCCCGAGGAAATTGATGAACAATGGAATGTCTGGTGATCTAGTGATCTAGTGACTGTACCCAGAGAAGTGTCCCTATGGAAAAAAAAATCTCAGCCAGGTTTGTACTTCTGCTTATCAGCCACATACTTCCATACTCATACTCTGGGCCTTCAGATCACTGGGGCCTTACTGGTCTCCTGATGACTGTAATTCCTGGACATTGTGAGTCATATGAGTTTGGGTTCCCTATTTCTTCATTCCACTAGACACTCACCTGCCAAATTCCCATTGCCAGAGAGAAGAGGCTCTAAAGCTATTTCTAAGTTAGTTTTCAATATGCCAGACCAATGCTTCTCAAGACACCCTGTGTGTGCAGACAGGAATTCAGACTACTCACACTCCGTTCCTGTAAATATCCAGATCCTTATTCAAAAGATTCTGGTTCAACTTTGCATGGCCTGGGGTTCTTCACATGTAGTGAGACCTCTAATGATAAGGCACTCAATAGCAGACTTGGAGTTGGATTAAAACTTTCAAACAGAAAGAGAGCCCCCTGCTGGAGCAATAATTACTCTTCTTATGAAAAGCTATGTATTAGTGCTTCTCTCAGTTGCTGTGTGACCCAAAAAGCAAAAAAAAAAAAAAAAAAAAAAAGACTGTAAAAACTGGACCGGTATCTTCTGCCGTTTTGCTGCACCAGCTCAAGCAAATTTGAGTGGAGCAGCAAAGCCTATTGTGTCTCTTAGGAAACGCGCTTTCCCTCTCTGCCAGTGTGAGCTGCTTTAACTCCCTAAGGCTCAGCATTTAAGTGATGCTCAACATCTGTGATCCTACAGGACTGGCCTGTGTGTGAGGTGGCCTGTGCATATGTATGTGCCCTTTCACTTGCCCATGTCTTCAGCTATGGTAAATATTTCCAAAATGTTAAGAAGCTCTTTGGCACTTAGATACTCTACTTTCTGTGCTCATCATGAATGCGCTCAAATAAGCAAATCTCAGGTTATTGTTGATTACCCTTATTATACAGCAGCGCCAAGTGAGGAGCTACCCCAAGCTGTGCCATATGGAAGGCTTTCAGGATGTGCTTTCCCCCGGTTCATAGGACAGTTTCAGCACAGAGTGCTAGAAGGCCACAGTGCCAAGATGTGAGCTGGCTCATCAAAGTCCACAATGGAAGTTTTTGTGTTTTTCTAAACAAAGACTTCGCAAGCTTGCTATTAGTTTAAGAGCTAGAGTTACAAATAGCTTCTCAAAAGCCCAGCTGTAGCCCAATCAAAGAACAATCCTTACACTAAGCAATATGGAAATGACTTAACAATCATCCTGGAAGGTCACTCTTATACATCATGTCATGGTGAGTAGGAATAGTCTAGTCGTCAAATAGGAGATTGCAAATATGTAGAATGCAGCTGATTGTAAAACATGTCATTAACAGAGAGATGGGAAGGAGGGCAAGCTAAAAGATTATACTATTGTGAGAGTCTATAATTAATAGTATCATAAAAATATATATCCTAGGACTTCCAATATATTAATACCTATGCAATATTTATGTAACTTCAAGCAATATTACCACTTTTATATGACTGATACATGGTCTATTTTTTCCTGTGAATTAATTTTTGAGCATGGTGTTTATATTATGGATGCAGATCTTTCCATGAAAATACTGATTTTTTTCAATATTTTTCAATAGACAAAGTTTTTGAATTATAAAAGTGATATCTAACACTATTAGAATACAACAATGTGTTTGTTGAGCACCTGATAAGACATTGCCATAAAATAAATCCCACATTACAAGTATGATTATTCACTGTAGCAGTGTCCATGTGCTCAAGGACACTAGATATATCTATAATAGAAATGAGAAAATCAAATGGGTTTGAATGCTCAAATGAGTTTAAAACTCAAAATATTAAAGACCTCCCTAAAATATGGGTTGGACTTTTTGCCCTGAAGGTTCAGTGAAGTACTGACATACATCACTAGTGGAGAACTAGTTCAACGGGGCACATAATTTCAGAAAAAAAAGAGTAATACAAATTTAGTTATAAAAGTGAAAATACTCTGGTTACACGTATGCTGAAAAAGCTGATGAACCTGGCAGTGTGGAGCTGCCCAGGTAAACGGATAGTTTAACCACCTGGGCTGAAAGTACAACCATGTGACTGAAACCAGGGGTGGTTGACAGAGACTGGCCACAGGAGCCTGGATGGGAGTGTCATGCCAACACATGGAAAGAGACCAAAGGAAATGTCAGAATCCCAACAGGGTGATGAGGTGTGGAGAACCATGTCCATTCTGGATACTCTCCTGTGTCTTCCAGTTGTTCATCTGTACTTACCACTAAGCTAGTCTACTAAAGATTACACTAAAAATTGGAACACTTAGTTTCTAGTAACATGGAACAAAACCGGGGTAAGCGTGGGAAATGATTCAGAGCACCATCGGGCAATCCATAAAGGCCAAAGCAAGGAGTGCAAACGTGTTTGAGAAGGGCATGCCATTAGTTTACTTCCTAACAGGGGCGAGTTAGGACACGTCCTTGCCTCTTCTCTTCAGTGTTACTAAAGGACCTGCCAGAGGTCTTGGCATAGAAAATCAAATCTCAAAAAAAAATCTTCATTGAATAAATACACAAAGGAATGAATGAGGCCTGACTAATTAAATACGCAACTGTAAATGGAGTCACAGCTTGTAAATTATTGAGTAACAGATTAAGAGAAAGTTGGTGGACAGTAGAGAGTTATTAGTGAATCTTTAAACCGGAAACATTCACAAGGAGAAGCTTCCAGTTGGACTGATATGGAGATGGCCTTGCTGTATCTATCTGTTTTACTGTCTGCATAATTTGTAGGTCTCAGTAAAAAATGAAAAGTGTGTAACCCTTTATTCAAACATTTAAGACAGTGACAACATAGTGTGAAGTGTGCACCCCTTGACACTTCTCGCAGGTCACTACATTATAATCAATACTTCCGGGAAATAAACCTACCAAGATCAATGTTACTTGAGCTTTGGACAGAATGGCTACAAAATGATTTCACTTGTCACTGAAGATAGCTATCACTACTTAATTTATTCTTTTTTACTTATTTGGTACCAGGGATTGAACCCAGGATCTTGTATAAGGCACAAACACACCAGTTAAAAAACATTCCTAGCCTGATTTATCTTTGAAAGGACATTTATGTGGCAATTTTCTAGAATTAGTTCTTTGTGTGCCAAATGTGAGCAGACAATTTTTGGAACAAAAAATTTCCTGTAGACGTTTAAAAATCATGTAATATATTAAATTACTATTTCTTGGTATTGTACTGGATTCCAAAGCTTTATTTAATTAATTTTTTGTTGAATATTTTTTAAAAATTTCTTGTAATCTAGTTGAAACTCTTTTTTGTTGCTGTTTCCTAATGACATTCACTTCACTCCCCAAAGTTTTTTGTGCTACCTATTTACTCATTTTATGTCTGATTCCTGCTTATTTTGAAACTTATGGCAGCTCTATTAATCACAATGAATGAATAAAATAAAAATTTAGGGGCTCTCACTACATTTAGCCCTTGGGTTTGAACAAATGTCGTAGAATGTGTCTTATAGTTTTTAGTAGACTCACAATGATATCTCTATAATAGTTGCCATCCACACACTATCCAGGCTTTATGCACACTGAAGAAGGAATATTTAATTGGTATTGATGTGTGTTGTGTGTGTGAGATCATAAAAGGGACTTCTATACTAGTGAGTGATGAGTAAAACTGAAATCACCACCCTCTATGATCAAAGAGTGACATATTCAGAGTCCCTGAAAAATATATCAGGTGACTGAAGGAGCAGTGCAGAAGGGAAGTGACAGGGGAGTGTTTGAGAGGGTAGAACACTGGTAACATAATGTCATGCACTGTGTCTGCGGACAGGAACTTGGAGAAGAAGGAACTGTTATGACAAGAAATAGCTGTTTCGGAGGCCCAAGTGCTCATGCTGCTCATGCTCACTCAAGAATCCTCATCCCTGGGGACTGTAAAGTAAGGGGATCATATTCCTCCAGGTGCAGAGAAAATCTTTCCTCTAAAGAGCAGAGAATACAGGGAAACACAGAGCCCCAATCCAGTGTTGTTGGACCTATCAGATAGGTGCCAGAAAAGGTAAATGCCACAAGGCTAGAAAACAAGGAACCAGGGCTGACGTGATGAAAGACTGAACACCCTTTCTTACATCTGGGGGAACTTGAGATTACCAGACAGCTGGGTCGCTTATTCCAAATTAGTGATGGACCTCCTCTATTGGGGTTCACCAATTCATGGTATCTCCTGGAACTGAAACTTTCAGGGGTGAGTTAGAGATATGTTTCAGGAGTAAGCACTAATCCGAGCTCTCTGCTACAAATTCTCCACAGCCATCACCAGTGAACATTAGGGAACCCTGCCCTTACCCATTCCTAGGCTCAGCACATTTTCCCATAGCTCTCTTCTGCGGGGAGGGCAAGAGGTGCCTGGAAACACTGTAAAATATGCCTGAACTGGAGACCTTGGTAATGTTAAACACCCATGTCACCCCAGCTCAGGCACTGCAGCTTCCAGGAACACACTTGACCTGAGTAAGAAGCATCTCTTGGAAAAGAGGGAACCCCGGTGGCATTTCTTAGAAGCTGATGGTAAAAATTCTGGAGAAAGCAATGCTGTCAGCCCACCTGAGTCTGGCAGACTTAGGCATGGACTAGACTTAGTTCATGGCACTTACTTATGACTTAGGCCCAAGTCTTCCTTGTGGCTCTATGCTTTCTTGAACTTAGGGGGAAATCTCTACTTGCCAAAACCTGCTGGCATTCGTGTTAGCCTGCAGCCAATGAGAGCTTCAGTCTGAGGTTTGTAGTCTGAGATTTCTGCAGGTAGAATCTGCATGAACTGACAGTGATTGCAGGTTCCTCCAAACCCAACTCAAGCAGATGGGGACACATGGGCCTTGGACCTTCACAACAGCAACCTAATTCTCCAAGTCCCCTGCCCTTCCCCACTAACCCACT
Source organism: Cryptotis parvus (assembly GCA_021461705.1). Lineage (NCBI taxonomy): Eukaryota > Metazoa > Chordata > Mammalia > Eulipotyphla > Soricidae > Cryptotis > Cryptotis parvus. Next base: position 187,253 of record JAJIBD010038877.1, read on the forward strand.
AGGTCACTAACCTACACTGCTCCATGAATTCCAGTCACTCTGATAACAAGACTACAGCCTATATAGTCAACTCCTAGGCCAAAAATTTTTGCCTTTATCCTGTATTTTCTCCATTCAAGCATAAGAATACCTCAGGATAGGAAGGAAAGTTATGTAGCCTAACACATAGAAATAAGCATAGGGCACTAAGCACAATGAGGAGACCAAAATTTAGTTCAGTTGATGACGGGTCAGGACAATTCCTAGGGGGCAGTACTAGTGCAAGAATTAAGTAAACAGTCTGGAGATCTAAAAGCAACAGTTTTACTGATGCTTACTGATTTAGGGGGAAGTTTAATGGATACCATGAGAACTACAGCAGGTCCAGAAAAGCTATGAGAAAGTTTTCATCATAAATCACATAATTAAAGAATATAATAGTTGAACTAAATACCCAATAGCAGATTGTTTGTTTGCTTTTGCTATAACTTGCATGGAACTGGAGAGAACTATTCATTTATTTGTTTGTTTATCCTTTGGGGTTACACTTGGTGATGCTCAGGGCTTACTCTTGGCTCTGCACTCAGGAATTACTCCTGGTGGTGCTCAGGGGACCACAGAAATCAAACCCAGTTTGACTTCATGCAAGGCAAATAGCCCTACCCGCTGTATTATCAGTCCAGCCCCATAAAAGACTGTCTTATGTGGGAACATTGCGTTTTTAGAATTATTATGAGAGGACTGATGGTCAAAGAGTTAACAATAATTAAAGATACCAGTTCCCTAAATTAACTCATTCTTAATTCATTAATTTATCCATGCGAATACTGATCTGGTTAGCGTCTATAATACAGTACATTTAGGTTAGTCCTGACATCAATAGTTTAAATCTGCTGAAGGGAGAAAAATGAGTGCTCAAGAATTTCCAGCCAATTTGGCAACCTGAATTGAGGTGAAAAAATTTCCTCACTGACTCCAAGCACATAAAATACAAAATGCAATGGATTTTAAGCTCAGTATGAAACACCAGAAAACTTTTATATGCTAGAAACAAAGATGAATGAGAAATAAGAAATATGAACAGGTGCTGAGCTGATACCACACTGTATCCACATTCAAAGAGAAATCCAGGCCTTGGTCCCCATACAAACAAAAAGAGAATTGTGATCACATTTGTGAAAGGGACCTGAAGAACCTGGCAGTGGTCGGAGACACAGTATGATCTAGTAAGCAAGGGACCTTGAGAATTAAATGAGTCACCCAGAAAACTTGAACCTCTTGTTTGCAGGCTGTGTGGGTGTGGGATATAAATCCAATACCCTAATGGCACTTTGATAAAACAACACAAGGTCTATAACTGGCTATTCACCTGTATATCATCAAAAGTACACTTCATAGGACCCTGAAGAAATATTTCTGTAGTCAGAGTTAATCCACAAAGATGAACTTGTGTTCAAAGACTCAAAACTATACGATGTTCTGAAAAAATATTAGGAAAAATTAGCACACAAAATGCAGAAGAAACTTTCCCAAGGACTAAAAAAACTGAAACTCCTAAAATGAAGAGACCTTATGAGTCTCTTAAATGTTCAAAGAAACAAAAGCATAAGGAACAGGAAAAAAACATGGCTAGGGTGAAAAAAGAGCATATAGATGTGATTGAAATACAAATACAATTCTAGATGTAAAAATAATAAGTTATTAAAATAAAATTTAGCTAATAAATTGAACAGATATGTTGCAGTTTCCAAAATTTATAATTTAGAAGGCAAATCTGAGGAAATAACAGTATAGTAGAGAGAAGCTAAGAAATAAGACAATGTGTCAGTCAAGTTAAAAGAGGACAAGGAAGTCTAACATATAGGTAATATAAATTGAAAGGGTAATCAAAAAAAAAGATAGATTACAGTGAATTTTCCAAATGTATATATATACATTAATCTCATATATATATATATATATATATATATATATATATATATATATATGTTTCCAGTAGCAATAGGTATTAGAAGATACTAATTTATTGTCTTCTGTCGGGAAGGCGCTGGGTCCCGACAGTGTCAGGACAGAGGTTGTCTTCTACCTCCGAGGACGCCTGGGAGAAAGATGAAAACTCACGAGTCTGGTGCAGTTCCAAAAAATGGCTTTTAATAGTACAAAAGCTCTTCCACAGCAATCCAATATAATGAACAAACTCTAGCTCTGGTCCGAACTTAGACCATACAAAAGAGCCTAAGTCTCCCCACCAAAGAGAGAGGATATCACCCGAGCTGAGTCCTACCCAGAAGGAGCAAAAGGCCAAAGAGCAAAAGGCCAAAGCCAAAAGCCAAAAGCCGCAGGGAGGCAAAAGCTGAAGGCTGAGGAACCAAAGGCAAAAGGTGAAGGGCCTCAAGTCAGCCCCTTATATACACCAAAGTAATCCAATCGGGAGGTTGTCATGCCAACAAAGAACCCTAAACAGAGTGTAGTGCCACACCCTATTGCAGGTATAAACAAAGGTTACACCAAGGACTAATCCCGAGATTATCTCTTATGTAAAACTGGAGAGAGAGGGGCTGATATAAAGTAATACATCTTAACTTCATGAGCTTCATGTAATCTAGATGGTACCCACAAGGTCCTTATTATTATCTGCACCAGTGTGATTCTGAGTATCTTGTTCTCATGTACTGAAAGGGTGATACTCGCCTGCTTAGAGCAAACTAGTATGATCCTTCCTATAGTCTTCCTTTAGTCTCAGCGTAGCCAGGGTGGTAGTCTCCTGGTAAATTCCAACTGTCCCACGTTGGGTGCGAGTGGGTATAAAGAGGAGCTGTGCCCAATCTAGAAAACATAGAAGTCTTAGTAGATGTATAAGTCAGAAGTTATTCAATCAAGGTGACTTCTATAACTTCCAGCACCCTCTAGCAGTGTTTACATAGAAGAGAGATCTCATTAGAATGAACCTTGGCTTAAATAAGATTAATTTGGGAGTGAGCAAAACAACAAAACTCCCAGATTAGCTAAACATGTCCTCCAACAGTCTTCTAATACCTATTGCTACTGGAAACATATATTGTCTCTTTCAATAGCATTCTCTCCTGTGAAATTCTCTTTTAAATGCCTGGTATTCTGCAATTAATTATACTAATTACAGACATGAAATTAGTTATATCTTTAAAGTTTTGAGGGAAAAAATGTCAACTTTTTTTTTGCCTAGATGGACTTACCATTTTAGAGCTTGGAAAAGAATATTTCTTCAATCATATAGAGTCTAAGTCGTTCAATGAAAGACCAAGATGAAGAACAACTCCTCCTTTTCTGTTTTACCCAGAATGAGAAGTATACACTTTTTATTGAGATAAAGAACCACTAGTTTCATGTTGAATTATAGATATGTGTAGCAATATATGTATGTATATATATATATATATATACACATACTATAGATGCTATGTTGGACATAACTTTGGACATCGGAATCCCTGGTGGACACTTCAACAATGAAATTGACCACACACTTCAATCGACAGTTTTGCTTGCTGTCGTCCCAAAATTCCAAACAGGATCGGACCACCATCTCCTTCGTGCAAAATTATATCTACATCACGCAACGGGGAGAAAAGGCTGCAAAGTTTAAGAAGAGAACTCCAGAATGACCACTAACTGGGAATTCTTTGGCACCACTGAGGCAACATGGGAAGATACCATCATTGACAACATTTATGAAGAATACAACCAACTGGTTCAGCACCTCCATGATTGTGCGAAGAATGCCAAGAGAGAAAAATCCACAAAAGGACGCCTGTCGACAAAAACTCTAGAGCTCATTCGCCAATCTGGCAAGGCGCAAGCCTCAGGTGACCAATTGCTAACATCCAAGCTTGTAAAGCAGAGCAGAGAAGTGATAAAGGAAGACCTCAAAGAGAGAAGAGCAGAAATACTGGAAGATGTAGCAGAAGCCAGGAAAAGCATTCACAACGCCCGCCTGTCCTTCCCCAACTGTAAGACCAAGATGACTGCCCTCCAATGTCCTGATGGATCTATCACATCTCCCAGAAAGGCAATAGAGAAGATTATCCAGGACTTCTACTCAGATCTCTTTGATAGCGACGTCCACCTGCCCACATACCAAATTCCACAGGATGGATATGTCGTTCCCAATGTTCTCCCTTGTGAAATCCGACATGTCATCTCTCAGTAAAGAAGGGAACAGCACCAACCCCGACAAAGTCAGGCCCGAACACCTGAACAATCTCCCTTCAGTATTCATCAATACACTGGCTCGGCTCTTGACACGTTACCTGTCTGAATGCAAGGTGCCCTCCCAATGGAAAACCAGCAGGACAGTTCTACTGTTCAAGAAGGGAGATATCCACGACTTTGGTAACTATGGCCCCATCTGCCTGTTGTCTGTCATCTACAAGCTGTTCACTTGAGTCATCCTGAACAGGATTGGCAGAACATTAGATGAAGGACAACCAGGTGAGCAAGCTGGCTTCTGAAAAGGATTCAGCACAATCGACCATATCCATATGGTAACCAAGCTCGTTGAAGTCTGTAGGGAGTTCAAGATGCCACTCTGTCTCGCGTTCATTGATTTAGAGAAAGCCTTTGATTATGTGGAGACTGAAGCAGTCATCGAAGCCCTAGCCAAACAGGGCATTCAAACCCAATATGTCAAGATCCTTCGTGAGCTGTATTATGGATTCACCACCAGGATCTCACCATTCTACAAAGAAGTGATCATTGATGTCAAAAGAGGGGTTCGGCAGGGTGATACCAACTCACCAAAACTCTTCAGCACCACCCTCAAGAACATCATGCGACAATTAGAATGGGAAGGAATGGGAGTGAAGATAGATGGTCGGCAACTACACCACCTCCGCTTCACTAATGACATTGTTCTAATAACACCAAACATTAGCCAAGTGGCACAAATGCTGACTGACTTTGACCGAGAATGTGGAAAGATAGGTCTACAGCTGAATCTCAACAAAACTATGTTCATGAGAAATGAACTAGTTCCAGAGGCCCCATTCAATCTCAATGGAACAAACATCTCTGAATGCAGCAGTTATGTGTACCTAGGTAGAGAAGTCAACATCATGAATGACCTAAACCTGAGTTGTGCAGGAGGAAGAGAGTGGCATGGAATGCCTTCAAAAGTATCGAAGAAGTAGCTCAAAAAGACAAAGAACCTCTGGCTCCAGGCACATCTCTTTGACTCCACCGTTCTCCCTGCATTAACATACGCCTCAGAGACCTGGGCCCTATGAAACCAGGGTGAGAATGCTATTTGGTTCTCCCAAAGAGAAATCGAAAGAGCTATGCTTGGAATATCACACCTCACTCAAGTGAAAGAAGGAATCTGCAGCTCCGACACAGTCGCTGTTCTAGAGTCAGGGACACTGTCTCGTTTGCCAAGGCATCAACAATCTGATGGGCTGGACATGTAATGCTTTTTGGAGACAACCGCTGGACTAGAGCCATTACCGACTGGATCCCACGGGATGTCAAAAGATCACGTGGCCACCCACCTACAAGATGGTCAGACTTCTTCGTCAATACCCTCAATGAACAGTTTGAGGCTCTTCATATTCCTGAAGCAACCAGATGCCATTGGACTACACTGGTACGTGATAGGGTCAAATGGAAATGTTACTGGCACCCACACAAGCAAATCAATGAATAACGGGATGTCAAGTGCTCAAGTGAGATATATATATATATATATATATATATCACTCCACTCCATGAGGCACCTCCATTTTCCATAACTGGACTTCCCCCTCATCAGCACTCCACCCAGCTGACCAGCCTATCACAGCCTGGCTCGCATGGCCGCAAATGGCAGCATGGTTCATCAATAAATGCTGGATTTTTAGATGACAAGAGTATGTTACCCACACGGCAGAGCCTGGTAAGCTACCCGTGTCGTATTTGATATGCCAAATACCAGTAACAGTACCTCATTCCCATGACCTGATGGAATGGTTTGAGACTCTTTATGTTCCTGGAGCAAGCAGGTGCCCTTGGGCTCTGCTTGCATGAGACAGGTCGTATTGAGATGTTACTGGTGCCTGCTTGAGCAAATCAAAGATGAATGGGAAGACAGTGACAGTGATTGATATATATATATATATATATATATATATACACACACACACATATGTATATAAATAAAATATATTTTATTATTTTATTTTATATATTTTATTTATATGTATATAAATAAAATACATTTATTTTATAAATATATTTAAATATAATATATTTATATTAGGTCATTTATATTAGGTCATTTCCATGACCTAATATAATGGCTTGAGGCTCTTTATGTTCCTGGAGCAAACGGATGCCTTTTGGGTTCTACTAGCATGAGACAGGACATATGGAGATATTGCTGGTGCCCGCTCTAGCCAATAGATGATCAACTGGAAGATAGTGATAGTGATATAAATATATATATATACATATGTATATAAATAAAAGAGGAATGGACATTTGTAATAAATGTTGAAGATGTAAGAGATTAAATAAAGACAAAATCATTGCACTGGATTTCTCTGAAAGGAAACTGTTGATGTTTTTAGGAAGAATAGACATTGGCATGGTAGAAATAAAAGTTTTAGTGAAGTAAGGACTGAATGAGCAGTAAGCAAATGAGGCATTGGCAAAGCTCACAGATCTTTGGCAACTGTGAGGTTGGAGGGAGGGCAAGAGATAGAAGCAAATGTATGGTAAAGGGAGAGATTACTTTGTTGTTGTTACAGATCAGAGACTTCATGCTTAAATGCTGATGGAGAGAATTTAATGGAGAACAAATATTGAACTAACGTGAAAGCACACAGATATAACGTGAAGACTCACAGATATGGGGGCAGAGCTGCTACTTGCTCTCCCTGTGCCCAGCCGCTCACGAGGCACCCAGGAGGGATGGCGGGTTCTAGCCCTGGCCCACCACCCCAGCAGAGCCTCGCAACAAGCCAGACGACCCCCCACTCCATGAGGGCCTCCATTTTCCACATCCGGTTTCTCTCTTGTCAGAACTCCACCCAGCAGACTAGCGTATCACATCCAGGCTTGCTGCAAGCAGCCATAGCGGCCGCGTGGTTCATCAATAAATGCTGGACTTAGAGATGACTACAAGAGTATGCTACCTGCACGGCAGAGCCTGGCAAGCTACCCGTGTTGTATTTGATATGCCAAATACCAGTAACAATTATAGACCTCATTCGGAATGGATTGAGGCTCTTTTTGTTCCTGGAGCAAGCAGATGCCCTTGGGCTCTCCTAGCATGAGACAGGACATATGGAGATGTTACTGGTGCCCGCTCGAGCAAGTCGATGATGAACGGGAAGACAGTGATACTGTGATACAGTGATAACGTGAAAGCACAGGGGTCCACAGATTGAGAAAAGAATCAAAAGAAAGCTCTTAAATGACCAAGAATTTTTGAGAAGCTATGTAATCTATTTTATTCTTTTTAATTTGTGATATAATAAATAAATGATGTCCTTAATCTGTGGATAAAGATGAAGGAATGAGATGGTGGAAAGAATGAGAATTAACTAAGAAAAATCCAGAAGGCATGCATAAGTCTTTGGATGTATTCTTGTGAAATTATTTTATTTGTGAAGTGTATTCATTTGGGTAATTGGTTACCTCTTACACAGCAGACAATGGTAAAGTTATAGAGCTGAATTAATCTCAGAATATGACTCTTCCAGACAGACAGAGAGAGGAGAGGAAGTGCCAAAGGCCTCCCTGACCAGAGGGTTTAAAGTAACAGACACATCTGGAGCTCACATGTTGTTTTAAGTAAATTTATGTTGAAGTTGGTTTACAGTATGTAAATTTCATTTGCATAGCACAGTAATATGTCGGTATACATCATGATTACGACCATCAGTCTACTTTCTCGCTTTTGTTTTTTTTGGAGCCTATACTTGGTGGTTCTCGGGGACCACTCATGACTTGGTGCTCAGGGGGTCACTCCAGATGCTAGTCACTGGACAATGTGGTGCTTGGGGTCTAACCCAGGTCTTCTGCATGCAACTTACATGATCAATTATTGCAATATCATTCTAGTCCCAAATGTCTAGATTCCTCTTTGCCGGTTCTGCCTCCAAGCTCCTTGCCCTCTGTATTTGGGAATACAGAGACAAGAGAAATTCTTCTCTCTATACTTTGTTTGATGGGCTTTGTTCCTTTGCTTATTTATTTTGGTATTTATCTTCTACAAGTGGGTAAAATCATGTAATATTTGTTTTCTCTGTTAGACCTTTTTCGCTGAGCATAAATCTCTCAAGGTCCATTTGTGTTTTTTAAAGTGGCTGGATTTTATTTTTTTTTAGTAGTCAAGTGTCTTCTCTATCCATTTACCCACCATGGCTCTCTTATCTATTCTAAGAAGTGCTGAACATAGGGGCTGCATGTGTCTTTTTGAGTTTGGGTCATTCCTGCTTTCATATATTCTACCCAGAAGTGGAATGGAGGAATCATGTTCATAATTCTATAAATAAGTATCTATGCTGCTTAAATGTCGTTTGCTTTTCACAAGGTAAAATAATTTATATATGTTGTAATTGGCATCAATTTCTTCTAGGGCGAAGAACTTTTTTATAGTACATGACCAAAATATTATCATAAAGCAGCTGTATTTCTATTTCTCTTATATTCTCCAATTAATTTCCACAAAATATTTATTTTATATACAGACTGCTCTTCATCATTTTATTACTAACCCTTTTTGGAACATATTTGGAGTTAGAAAAGAAAGAGGTTTAAAGTTGGGATGCAGGGGCCGGAGGGAGCATCCAGCAGACAGGGCCCTTCTTGCCTTGCGTGGCAATCTGGCTTTGATACCCAGCACCACATATATTTCCTGAGCAGTGCCATTAGTTATCTGTGTGTACAGAGCCAGGAGTAAACCCTGAACACTGCCAGGTGTGGTGGCCCCAAAAAACAAACAAACAAACAAAAAGATGGGGGGCCAGGGGGGATAGAGCAAACATTTATGAGGATCCGTGCATGGAAGACTAGAAAAGATCACTTTGAAAAGAATTTTCAGGGTCTGGAGCAATAGTAGAGCCAGAAGGCCTAGCATTCGGCCTGAGTTCCATCCCTGGCACCCTAATGGGCTTTTAAACATAATCAGTAGTGATCCCTCAATGCAGAGCCAGGAGTAAACCCTGAGCACATCTGGGTTTGGCTCCAAAACAAACAATAAATAATGATGATAAAATAAAAAATAAAAATTTCCCAAAGTAATAGACCATGTAATAATTGTAGCTTTCTTGTTATCTCACAGATTATTTAACAAAAAAATAAATTGCCTTGTGTTTTAGTACCCAGACCATATTTTAGTATTGCTGCAGTAAAATGGTTTAATGGTTGAGAGACTCAATAAATTGAAGACTGGATAGATATTCCTAGAATAAATCTAATGGTCTTTCAATCTAAACATATTAGATTTAACTTTTGGAATATCAGATAACTATTTTATTTTAAATTTTACCTTTACAGCAAGGTGCATTATACCTATTGGAAAATGCAGATAGGGAATGAAGTCAGAAATATGCAAAATAATCTGCTTTTTCCAAGAAGAATAAAGGAAAAAGCCATGATAGGTAAAACAGGCAAAGAAACTGAAGATAGAGAGACCTTGGTTACTAAAATTGAGAGAATTGAGTTAGTGGTTGAATTCCTTTAATCTTTTTACAGGAAAGGTTCTTTTTAAATTTTCTTTCACTTTTTCTTTCTTTTCAAATCTTTAAAGAGGAGGGGAAATGTCAGGCAATAGTATATTGTTACTGTCACATGATATTATTAAAGCATAACTACAAAACCAGAAAACATTGCCCTATAAATTTAATGCGATGTCAGTTTTGATCTAGGTGTTTTGGTCTCCAAAGAAATGCTTAATCGCCTAAACAAAATTGAAGTGAATGATTTTGTTAAAAAAGTCTGTTGTGGCAAAGTGTCAGTATAGTTTACCAGCCAAATAACCAACTAGAGACATTCGTACAGGTGAGTCTCTCAATCTGAAATTTTGGTTTAACTATAAAAATATTGAGTTGAGTAATGCATTGGTAAATTGTACCATTTTTCTTTCAAGAGAGCAATTAGAAAATTAAGTCATTACTTCTCTAATTTATTTTTGTTAATGTAGGAAAGTCAGTCTTCACTTTTATCACTTCCTTTGTCTTCCCGTTGTTAGATTTGCTCGAGCAGGCACCGATAATATCTCCATACATCCTGTTATGTGCTACTGTAGCCCAATGGCATCTGCTCGCTCCAGGAACTAGAGCCTCAAACCATTCCTTCAGGTCGTGGGAATGAGTTCTATAATTGTTACTGGTTTACAACACGGGTAGCTTGCCAGACTCTGCCACGCTCTGAAGAAAGTCAGTCTTAGAAAAAATAAAATCAGATGTATCAAATCAAATAAGATCTGTCCACATGAAACAGAAACCACTGTAGGAGTGTAGGATTTTATTAGACAGAGTCATTGGCAAAATTTAAAGATAATTAGAGGGCATTATTTCCTGGATGTTATGATATTTCTAAAATTTAATGAGATATTTAATTGCACTCTTTTATAAATGACTTTTTAAATAATCAAATAAATACTTATGAAATTAAAATAAATTGGAATGTATAATTAAATATAATTACATTTAAAAGCTATTAGATTTATATGGAATTGTATGCAAAATATCAAATAGTTAAGTCACTTCAGTTAACAAGGAATATGAAATGAAATAATTTCAGCATTTTGTACATGAGCATTCTGGTAGGTTTGAAGAATCATTAATTTTTATTTTATGGTGCTTAAAGTTATAAATTTCGATCCAACAGTTTTTGAGAATTTATTTATTTATGTTTGGGGTCGTATTCCACAGTGCGCAGAGCTTACTCTGGGCTCTGTGCTCAGGAAGCACTCCTGGTGTTGTCTTTCTTTTCATTCTTACAAGAACCTGGTAATTTATTATTTTATTTCATCTTAACAGATGGAAATTGGCCAAGGTCACATTGTTAGGTAAGAGAAGAAGGAGGATCTAAATGCTGGCACTTTTTTTACTTTTCCATATTAATGCCTAATTATAGATACTTAAAACATGCAAATGAATAATAGCTTTTAGCTTTTCTTCCATTTGATCTGAGTTGGCCATATCCAAAAGATTTTACCCTTACTGACTAACCTCATCCTCTTAATATCCAAATAAACGTGCATGCATGTGTAAGTATAGTGATCCACCCTCATTCTGTGGGAAGTCCCTGTAACCTTTAACCCTCCCCAGAGAGTGTATAATTTCTGTTATCATCAATTGCATTTTCCACTTCAAAACACTCTCTAGCCTACATCAGTCCAAATATAACCCACAGCCTTTTGCCTACCTAACTTTTGTTGATTGCAAGGTAGTAGAATATGTTTAACCAGAGAATTAGAAACAACATGAAGGCAGTTATTGTGGTTCTTTTTCAAACATGTCTTGATTTTCTTAAGGAGGGAATTTTTAATTGAGAAACCATGATTTACAGCCATATTAATATTGTTTTAGGCATACAGTGTTACAATGCTCATACATCACAACTATCACTAGAGAACCAGTATCTCTCCACCACTGCCCCTAGATGCCTTCTCACCCAGCCCTTCCTCAAGCCCACTTTAGCCCAGTTAGTTCGGTTGACAGAGTCTCAGGGTTTGTTTTAACTGACCTCTGCCTATTCTCTTGTTTTGTTTCTTGATATTCGAGTGAGTGATACTGGTCCCTGGCTTTCTGACTCATGGAATGGCAGTGATGAAGTGAGATGGAGGTTAATTGCGCTGTTAACTGGATGGATGAGCATTGTTTGGAGCCAGCAACAGCAGCAGGTCCTGATCAGGCTGACCCAGATGATGATGGCAGAACTCATAAGCTACATGCCTGCAATCTTTTCCACTGCAAGAGTTAGATAGTTCAAGCATGTGATCTGATTTCATTCTCTTTTCTTCATTCTCTCTTTGTCTCTCTGTCTCTGTGTTTCTGTCTCTCTATCTCTGCTCTGTGTCTCTGTCTTTCCCCCTGTCTCCCTCTCTCTGTCTCTCTGTCTCTGTCTCTGTCTCTCTCTCTCTCTCTCTCTCTCTCTCTCTCTCTCTCATACCATACACCCAAGATTTCTAACCATCTTATCCAAATCATAAATCATCTTCCCTAGTAGTGCACAAACTTGGATTTCTTTTTTAAACTGTTTGGAAGTATAGCAACAAATTATTTTTTCAAATTATTATTCATATCACATAGATCTGCAGGGTTCTAGGAGAACTCTCCTAGTGTCCATGTGAATGAAGTGGAATGTACATTTGTGCAATTGAGAACCCCAGGAGAGGTGGAAAACCACCGTCCACACCAAGATTTAAGTGTAATTGCTTTAACCGGAAGATAAAGCTGAATTTTTTTTCATAGCATAATATGCAAATCACCTGTAACTTTAAAAAATCTATAGCAAGTGGTGAAGAATTTAAAATCAAAATGACAGATTGGGGCTATGTAAACAGCCAGTTCAGATAATTTTGTGGAAAAAATAAAAACACATTTTGCACAACAAAAGAAAAGGAATAGGATTGACCCATTTCTGAAAGGCTTCAGAGAGCGTTTTGTACAGATGAATGTGAAGCGTGTGTATACTGGAGCCCCGTGCAGGGAGGCCTGGCTAACCCTGTCCCACTTTATCCGCTTTATGCCTGTGCAGTAGTTTAAAATATATTTTCCATTTTTATGTGCCGTTAATCAATGATTCACTTATAAAGAAATTAGACTTTAATGAATTGGCATTTTACCCCTTAATGTAAGTGTTGCTTGGTGTATTTATATAGGATCTGGAGACTGTACAAGTAAGGGTAGTTTTCATCAATCTGTGTGTCTCTTATTCTTAGACATAAATTAGCCAACATCACAGAAAATTTGAGTAAGCGTATGTATAGTAAACTGTGATCTTCAAAAATCCAAATTCAGGATCTAGCACTAACTGGGTAATCTTGGGTCAGTTCATTGCCTAACCTCCCTGTTTTACTCATTTATTAAGTGTAGATAAACCTGCCGTCTTTCCCTAAGCATTTAGTGAGGCAGTCTCTGTGTTCATCATGCCTGTGCATTTTCACAGGAGCTGCCCTGGGTCTTTGTGTCTTGGCACTGCTGGCCCTGCATTTTCCAGGCCTGCAGAGGAAGCAGCATAGGCCTTTACTTTCTGCCTCCATTACACTCCCTCCTTCATAGTCCCCGGCATTGTGGGGGCCTCATGTGGACGCATTGGGACTAGTGTACACATACTCAAGCCCTAGAAGTGCTGTAAACACCCCTCACGCCTTAGGGTCTGCTCCCCAGGATGCAATCTGGTATCCTCTCGAGAACCAGAAGAATCTCAAGGACGTTTGGGCAACGAATTTTGACATTGCCGCTACTCAGTGCACCACTCAGGTAAAGCACGGGGACGGGGTGCAGATACCCTGTTCCTGTTTACCGCACGTGTGGAAGACAATCAGACATACAGGTGAACTTCCAGAAGGGTAGACTGCAGCTGGGGCATAGTCTCACACCCGTAATTCCTAGACTGTCTGACAAAGCTTGTTCTTTCCTTCAGCATTTTTTCCTACTTTATTTAGCATAGACTATTTGAATAACTAGCAACTTCATAACGTTTGAGCAGGAAATAATACTAATTTGCAGGGCAGAATAAGATGAGTTCAAGTATAAGCTCTACATTCGACATAAAGGGGTTAACACAAAACTGTGAGTGAAGGTAGTTCCTTAGCAGAGGTTCAGTGCCTCCTGGACACTATCCTGCCTTTGTTTCTTGACTCATCCCGGCCATTGTTCTGTCCCCCAGGCTTCTTACCAAAACTAGCAACAAGGGACATGTTTTCTCCCAACTGTTCATTTTATTGGCAAGGCAAAAAATTGGGGGTGGTAGCAGTGCTCCCAAATGGTGCTCAGGAGGCCTTGTACCCGCTAAGGCTTCTTGACATCCACGACCTTACCGTATGTTTGCCGTGAATTTCTAGTTCAAGACAAAAGCCCGAGGATGCGATGCTGCTTTGACCCTGCGGAGTCCAGAATGTGCTCTGCCCACCTGTGTATTGTTTGAGGCCTTCAGGGCCACACATGGTGTTGCCCTAGAGCCGTGTGGTGCCAGCGCTCAAACCCAGGCCTAGCTGAACCCCAGATGCTGTACTCTCCCCCACACACAAGGCAAATATTGTTATCGGTTCAACAGAATTCTCTCATGCCATTTCAAGAATATTAAATGACTAGAACTCAGGCTCTGGGGTCACAATGATAAGGCATGCGCATCCACAGCATGGAGAGGAGGCTGAGAACAATGCAGAACCCGCAGGGAAACTAAAGGCAGGTGGGCCTCAGTTGTGTTGGCCAGAGCAGATAAATCTACACTGTTTCTTGCCTCTCCTGGGAATTCCAGTCTTGGTTTTATACAATTCTAAGCTCACAGTGGCTGCAGAGAGCTGGGTAATTTCTTTTCAGTATTTCTGCTCCCTTCTGAAGTTCATTTGCACCCATCCCCAAGGGGTGCTTCACTTCCTGTGTGAGAGGAAACGCAGCCCAGGAAAGGGGTTGCTGCCTGTGCTGCTTCAGTGCCCGGCTGCTCTTTTCTGAAATCAGCATCTCACACTGAACACCCATAAAAGATTTGGCCAGAAAATAGCTTATTACCTTAGGTGTGCGGATGATATTTATTTCCTTTCCCTCCTGGAGTAGCTCCCACTCTGTCTCTATTATTAGGTAAAGACCCACTTTCAGCCCCGCTGGAGGCCATATCAGTTGAGCCACTCCACAATTTCTTTTGCTTTGGAGCACCTCTGCAAATGCCTTGCTCTTCACCTGCCATGTAACAGAACTCCAACACTTGCTGTCTTCTTTACTTTCTCCCTAGTGTCTAACTTTGGTCAGCCTCATGTCTGATTCATAAGATATAGTAGGTAATTAACAATTCTTCTGGCAAATTCAGGTAGTCCACTCTGTTTACAGAGGGTACTTTTTTTACAAGATTACAAAGTACCCAGCAGTGCCTGAGAGCAATGAAATCAATAGCTGCTGATCTAAACACACTTTCCTTATAGTCTTCCTTCAGTCTATGAAAAACAAACTTCCCTGAATATGTAAGCTTCAAACCTTGATACGGGTCAACGTGAAGGAAAAGATGGGCATGATACAGATTTTTAAATTAAGAAAAGATTAAAAAGAAAAAGTAAAAACTTGGGGCTAGTAGGAATGAAAACTATGCTGACTTCTTAAAGAATAAAATGAAGCTCACCTCTGGCCTCTACCACTTTTTCCACCAGCTAATTAGGTGATGATTAAGAGCATGGGAGAGAGCAATGAAATGTGGATTTTTCCCTCCAGATGAAAAGCTGGACAGGGAAGTATGTCGGCTAGCCAAATAAATTGCTGTTTAAAGTGAACAAACTGACTTCACAAGCAGAGATTCTGACTGAACTCATGTCATTACCTTTTGTAATGAAATGTTTCCCTGTTGACTTTATACAGAGAAAAATCAAGTCTAAATAATATGAAAGCTCTTAATTCATTATCGATTCTACTAATTTATCCCTTAAAAGTGAATCTACCCAGGAAAAAATAAGATAATTTTTAATTATATGGCTGAAATAGCTGTTGAGTCTTTCCAATGTTTCAGTTTAGAGGATTTTTGTGTTCCAAGCTTTTATGTTTCTAATGACAAATGATGACATTTTGAAGCCTGGATGAATGTCTATGAATTGTGTCAAAAGGGTATCCCCCACTTAACAGTTTGCAAATCCTAACATGCTAGGTAAATGACAAGTCCCCACTTTATCTTTGATTGATTACCTAGGTATAGATTGATATTGTAATATTTTATAAAACCATAATACATATTAGTCTACAGTTTTTAGTTACAACATACTTTATCATTTCTCATGAAAATGAAAATGCTTTGATGCAAAAATGCCAGAAAATATAGCCATAACTATTTAAGATATAATTCAGCAAACAGTCTTAATAAGGCAGAAATATTCATGAGCCCTGTTTTATGGAAAAGCCACAGTATATAGGGGCATCTACCCAGAAATATATCAGTAAGTATCCTCATGATGAAAAAAGAAAAAGCTGTTTTTGTTATCATTACTGTGTCAAAAAGTGTACCAAAAGTTGGTGGTGTAGAACATTTTGCTTGCAACTTTATGCCTTAGAAATCTGGAAAAGGTTTGGTTGTGCTCATTGTTTCTGATAACCATGAGCTCTGCAAAGGTGGTAGGAGCTGGAGGATCTGCGCACAGATTGGTTTCCTTATTTACCTAGGCCTGGCACCTGGACCAGGTGCCAGGATGCTATAATAGGCATCAGTGGGCTTTGCATGTCTCAAGAAGCTCTGTCTTCCTGTGTGATTCTGAGACCGCTTCACAGCTGGTGCTCTCAAGGCGGCCTGTCTCCTTACATTGTGGCTAGCTCTTCCAAAGGTGAGTGGAAAGACAAATTAGAAGTTGCCCCCATTCTCAAAGCCAAGGCCTAGAAACTGGAGTGTGTTGCATATTCTATTTTTTACGCAAACTGCTAGATCCAATGGGAAAGATCCAATGGCAAAGAAATGCTATCTCTTCAAGTATGGTCATTCTTAGCATTAATACAGAAGTGAATAAGCAGAAGATGACCTTTTTCTTATTTTACAAAATAATGCATTTCAGTCATGAACATTCCAAAGATGCCTGGAATGTTAATTTATTTGCAAATGATGGTCCACATCTAACTTGCTAGAAACATGATATTGCACAAAGGAGAATACACGTTCCTGATTTTAGTCCATAGCCAAAGCATGCATTATTAGCAAAGCTAGCACTCCCAAGTTGCTATGATATTTAAGACCTGGCACTCACTGGGTATTTATTTTTGCCAGTCTGACCTCAACATCTAAAGGTCCTCCAAAAACTCTCTCTGCCAACTTATGATTACCTAAAAAGAGGGTCTGAATATCAAAAGGTTTACCCTAAGATTTGTTTCACCAAGACCAGTGTTGAGAATCTGAACAGTTGCTTGTCACATTCATTACAAGCTTGTCAAGAGATGCTAAATGGGAAGAAATGCTGTACTTGAAAATTTCCAAGGAAACGTTTTTCCTCATACTGAGCTTACTATGTCTTTGCACAGGGATGAGCCCAGGAAAAATCTTTGTACATACAGTTCTTCTCAGGCTTTCTATATGTTATGACGGATGGCAGACCCCAGGGGCCAAGGAGTGCAGATGGAGCGTTAGCTCTGCCAGAGCAGATGGTCAACCTCAGAGGCCCAGATCTATCTGCATCGATATGTTTCTGAAGAGCCATTTTCTGTATCTCAGTACACACTGTCTGGAACTCACAGCACGGAGCATGCTCATAATGGCTCTCATTACCTACGCATCCCAGCAACATATCAACTAACCAAACAGAAACAGACAGTAGAGCAAGTGGAGTTTATCTAAACCTGCAGGAGAACAGCAAAGATGCACAGCCATAGAGAGTCTCAGCACTATGTCTACTGAGACCAGAGTCATTTCGGCTTTGGCAGAAATAATAAAATCAGCCCTTCTGGTTTTTTTTATCCCATTGACAACAGAAAGCGCAGTTTCTGCTGTCCTGTGTAAACCACTTTTGTGCAGTTATTCTTCAGAGTGGCTCACTTAAGCTCCTGCTATAATCAAAACCTTCTTACTTCTTGGTTATTATAGTCTTGGAACTATAATTATTGGGAGGGGTGTTTGCTGGAGCTCAAACCAGGGTTGGCTATGTGCAAGGCAAGCCCCTGTACCATCTCTTTGGCTACTCTTTCAAAATTATTAAAATATAGCATTTTCTTATCTAACTAAGGACACCACTAGATCTCAAAAGAGTCGTTACTTAATCAAGAATGAAGTAATCACATAAGGAATAAATTACAAGAATATGGTTATTTGATTTCTAGACAATCTTTGCCCTCCTATTTAAATCATGCCTGCTACTCACTATAAAATGTTGATAGGAATTCCAGCCTTCAGTCCAGGATTCTAAAATCATATTATCTTAACTCATAATTAAGACAATATTTTTGTTGTGTCAATTTGTGGCTTTTCACTGCATTCATTTATGGACTGTAGAAAAGAAACATAATATGAAGCTAATACCCAAAGACAGTGGAAATAAGGACCAGGAGGATTGGTCTGTGCTTGGAAGCTTGCTTCAAGTGCTTGGGGGGGAAGGCAGGTAGGATAGGGAAGGAACCACTATGACAAAGATAGCTGTAAATGATCACCCTGGATAAGAACTGCGTGCTGAAAGCAGGTACAGGAACAAACATGACAACCTCTCAGAGCCTGTGTTGCAAACCATAATGCCCCAAGGGAGAGGGGGCGTGGGGGGGGGAGAAAGAAGCAAAGTACCTGCCTGGGAAATGCAGGAGGGAAAAGGGAAGCGTTAGTGGTGGAAGGATGGGTGTTGGAAATTGTATGCCTGAAACTCCATCATGAACAGCTTTGTAACTATATCTCATGGTGATTTCACTTGTATCACTTGTCTCACTTGTCTTCCCGTTGATCATCAATTTGCTCGAGCAGGCGTCAGTAACATCTCCATTTGTTGGGAATGAGGTCCATTTTTGTCATGGTGATTAGGAAAAAAAATTGTGTCTTTCAAACCAGTTCTTTCTGGAAAGAGTTACAGGGATGGTAAAGATGTCAGGTAACACTCAAAGGCGAAACTTTAGGTACTATCATAATATTAATGAAATATTTGCATAAAGATAGCCATTGACCTTGACATACTAATTTATATAATTTGTTGAAGTGAAACCATTCACACTGACAGAATAATAATTATAGTGTGCACCTAGGGACCATCTAGCATGCGCATTATAAAGGTAGCTAGCAGGGACCAGAGAGATAGTACAGGTGCTTGCCTTGCACACGGCTGAGACAGGCTTGAGTCCCAGTATTGCATATGATTCCCCAATCCCTGCCAGAAGTGACCCCTGGTCACAGAGCAAGGAGCAAGATCTGAGTACTTTTGTGTGTGACCAAAAAAAAAAAGAAAGTATTTAGTAGTACAGTATGGTGTTGTGTTCTAGGCAATGAGGTAAGAATGTTTTGAATGTGATTTCTTTATACATTCAAAGCTTCTAATATTATTATTAAATGCATCATTTTTATTGACCCCTAAAAATTACTCTGGAGAGTAGAACTAGCATTACTCCTTATTACTAAATTCAGTACAAGACAATAGAGCTTGAGTGCTTTCCCCATATCCCACCCCATGGTGATTAATCTGAATTCTTCACCATACTACAGAATGGCCTTTACTCACTATAGCCAACAAGCTCAGAAATGATATAGGGAGAAGGGTAATGTCAGGGGAAAACTCTGCTCTCACTCAGGTTCTAATAATGCCCATCACTAACTGGAGCCTATGCTTCTTATAGAACTTCTGAACTTGCACAATACATTGGAAAATAGAAGAAACTACCATCTAGTCCATGAAGTTCTTGCAAGGGTTTAATGAAATATTTTCATTGGGCTACCCAGTTTATCACAATCACATTAGTTAATCAAATAATCAAATAGTTAATCATCTATTAATCAAATAGTTAATCATCTATTTGCTAGAGCGGGCACCAGTAATATCTCCATATGTCCTGTCTCATGCTAGTAGAGCCCAAAGGCATCCGCTTGCTTCAGGAACATAAAGAGCCTCAAACCATTATATTAGGTCACGGGAATGACCTAATATAAATGTTACTGGTATTTGGCATATCAAATACCACATGAGCAGCTTGCCAGGCTTGCCGTGCGGGTGGCATACTGTTGTAGTCACCTCTAAATAAAGCATTTATTGATGAACTGCTAGCGGCCATGCAAGCCGGGCTGTGATAGTCTGGTCTGCTGGGTGGAGTTGTGATGAGAGGGAAGTCCGGATGTGGAAAATGGTGGGCCCCATGGAGTATGGGAGGGTGATCTGACTTGTTGTGAGGCTCTGCTGGGGTGGAAGGCCAGGGCTAGAACCCGCCATGCCTCCTGGGTGCCTCATGAGCAGCTGGGCATAGGGAGAGCAAGTAGCAGCTCTACCCCATGTCTGAGAGTCTCTGGTTCCAGCATACCTGGGCCGGATTGAAAAAAAAACTGCTGCAGGGTGGCTGTCGATGATCCGGACTGTTTATAGTACGTACTAATTTATGCTGAATTACTAAAAATAGTTTCAAAACCTGAAGGCTATGTAGGTAATGCTTAACATGATTGTAATAGTCCACTGCTAATATCACTGAGAAACATTAATGTAGGTAAAGTTCAAAGCTTAAACAGATTTCTACTTGCCATAAGTAAAATATCAGAACCAGTAGACATCAAATTAATAATTTCACTTGATCACTTGACTTCCTGCACATCATTGATTTACTCGAGCGGGCACCAGTAACATCTCAATATGTCCTGTCACATGCGAGATAGCCCAAGGGCATCAGCCTGCTCTAGGAACATAAAGAGCCTCAAATCATTCCATCAGGTCATGGGAATGAGGTCTGTAATAGTTACTGGTATTTGGCATGTGAAATACGACACGGGTAGCTTGCCAGGCTCTGCCGTGCAGGTGAGATAAACTTGTAACCACCTCAAAACCCAAGCATTTATTGATGAACTCCCGTCCGCAATGGGCCACACAAGCCCGGGTGTAATGAGCTCTTCTACTGAGTGGAGCTCTGAGGAGAGGGAATCCGGATGTGGAAAATGGCAGTCCTCATGGTGTGGGGGTTCCTCTAGCTTCTTGTGAGGCTCTGCTGGGGTGGCGGGCCAGGGTACAACCCACCATCCCTCCCGGACGCCTCCTGATTAGCTGAGCACAGGGAGAGCAAGTAGCAGCTCTGCCCAGTGTATGAGTCTTATTAATAATTTAATGATACAAAAATAGCTGTGATGGGGCTGAAGTGATAGCCTAGTGGGTAGGGCGTTTGCCTTCCACGCAGCCAACCTGGGTTTGATCCCGGCATCCAATATGGACCCCCAAGCACCTCCAGGAATAATTCCTGAGTGCAGAGCCAGGAGTAACCCCTGAACACTGCCAGGTGTGATCCCAAAAAATGTGGTCAGAGGTAAAAGAGAAGTCAGGGTAGGGATAGCTTAGGTTTTGAGTGTTACCTACATTTAAAAAAATACTTAAGCAAATGTTTTATACTTTCTATCTGGCTTTATATCTTATACATACTTATAGGTGTCTCAAGTATACAAGGGATAGGGATAGTAAAAAGAAATAAGAAAAAGAGCAAAACAGAGGGAGAACAGGCAATGAGAAGATACACCATACTCCCAGGGATGCATGCTCTGTATCTGTGGTTAAGATGGGAAATTAGTCTTTGCAACGTAAAAGTCCAGGTTTTCTTCACTATATAATGCTTCCTCCTGTAGAAGGGATGGGCTATAAAAACCTTGCACTTGGGTGGATTTTATGTATTCACATATATTATTCATGTATATTACTTATATTTTTATCTCTCATTACATACCATAAGCAGAACTCTTTGGATATTATACCCAAAAAGAGCAACACAATTTCATGTCCATAAAGTCATTTTTCTTCTTAGCATACAAACGCACCCTTTGAAGAGTCCTTTTCCCCTAAGTCTTACATTAAAATTGTTGATCATGGCAGTAGTGGCGACCTGTGCATCAAGATGGCTCTGCAAATCAGCCATCTCTATAACCTCCCTGCCCTGTCTGTAATGGAAGCGTTTAAAGTGAGAACATCTTAAAGCCTCTTCATTTCTAAGTCACAGAAAGTAAACAGCGTTAAAACCGTAGCTTCCTTCCACTTTTCTTGTTGAACCAGAAGTGTGAAAGTGCTATAGACTCTCATTATCAAAAAGTGCTGCCAACATTTCCCATTAAAATCTAGGTGAAACAAAGCCACGTTTAAAATATTATAAAAAATTTAAAAATATTATAAGAGTTATCATTATTATAATATCTACTAGTTACATTACTCTCCCACCACTTGCCACCATTAAAAAAAAATGTAGCTCCTGCACAGTAATTTTCATTGTCATGATTCTATGCTTTCTTCACAGTGCATTTTGCCAAAGAAACATCGAACATAAATGAACATTTTCAGGTATCCTAGCAACAGGAAGTGATTAATAATACCTCTCAGAACAGGGCAGATAAAATGCCTGCAAGTGAACGTAAGCTCAAAATTGGCTACTGAGAAATTGGTAGTGTATGAGGAAGCCTGTTAAGATTCCATGACAGCCTTTATTATATAAAGATAGAAGCAGGGAGAAGAGAGAGTACGTTTTAAAGATGGGTCTGTATCTTAGTGTAAGCATACAGTGTATACAGCTTTATCTCCTTATGTATTATCACTTAAGATATAGGAAGTGAGTGTATATGATCGACTATATATGTGCATATATACACATGTATATACATGTACTTACATTGTATGTATACTTATAAACACATGTCTGTCAGGGATGCCGCTGGGGTGCCCAACAGTGCCAGGAAGGGAGTTCCCTTCTATCTCCAAAGCCTGTGGGGAATGGATGAAAACTCAGGAATCCGAGGACTTTACTAACACAGGTTCCAATACACAATCCAAGAGCAGGGCAAACCTCTGGACTCTGGGTTCCCAGCTAGGCCCCAGCCACGTGTAGGTCAAGATGGCTGCCACCACGTGTTGAGACCCAACAGAGAATGGAGAGGACAGAGAAGCAAAATGCCAGGGGAAGCTGATGGCAAAAGAGAGCTTCTTTCTCCTTGCAGCTTATTTTATAGCTAGAAATCCGCCCAAACTCCCCAGCCTGGCCCATTGTGGGCTGGGCTATCTAGAGATAAAAACAGGAAAAAAAGCTCTATAGAAATGTAGCAACTTCAGGAGGCTTCTGGCTGTTTATAAGAACCCAGAGCTGATTCAAAACCTCCCTAGCAGAGATGGGAGGAGCTATAAGCTAAATGTAACTTCCCCTGGAAGGGAGGGTCAAATGCCCTCAGGTAATTTCTCCCAGCACCTCACCTAATGTCTTGAGCCAAGATCTGCCTGGAAATGCCTTTATAGGGTAGAAAAGGGGGTTTCTGATATGGCATGTCTCTGTACCAAAGACTATACTAATGCCAGTTAAATGTTTCTCCAAGCCTTCACAAGAGTCACGTCTACTTCACGGTAGTTTTGTATTTTAGTTGCCTTTGAGTTATCAGGGAGCCATGCTTGCTTGCTTGGAGGCAAACAGCATTTCTCTCTGGTCTAATTACTTAGAGATCCAGCATGGTCAGGCAAATATGCTGGTAAGATCTAGCTAGTCCCACGATGATTGTGGTAGCATGAGAGAATATTTAAACCAGCCAGTACAGAATACATGGTCAGATAAACTGCCACATTTAAACTACCCCACCCCATCTACAAAGTGATCTGCAGTAGGCAATCCAGGGCAGATGAAGAGGCTTTTAGGCTTTTAGGTGTCCTGCAACACATGTCTGTACATAAAATTTTCATTTCATTAGAAGTAGCATAAGCTGTTGAGTTGCTGAACAGTGACCTGCTCGTTACTGGTGATCCATCATTAGATTGCCATTTATGTATTGTGGTTTTAATAATGAGGGGCTGTGATGAAAGGGCTATTTCTGTACTGAAGTGCTAAAATGTGCTATAAATTGATATATATTTAACACTTCTCTGTGCAACAATATCAACAGTCTTGTATCAAAGAGCTTTTAAAGCAGCTAGACTCCATTTACATCCATAGTCTCAAGATGTGGAATTTTAGTGTTCAATTAGATATTTTTTGAGAAGGAAAGTTTCACCCAGAAAATTCCATTTTTATGAGATTATGGTTCATTTTTATTCCTCACAGGTGGAATGCTGCAAACCAGGTTTATATAGAAATAAGGTGCAAGCTGTACTTTCACATTTTGTTTTTAAACTAGACTCTGATCAAATAAAGCACACCGAGAGTAAAATACATGTTCATTATTCTGAAAGCCTTTCTGTTATTTTATCACCCACTTTCCTAATATAATAGTTTTCTATGTTGTCAGTTGTAATGTAAATACCTGGTAAAAGCTCTGTTCTTGGTTATACTTGCACTTATTGTTAACCATGCTAAAATCTACTTCATATTCTCTGACATTTTAAAGAGAGCTGGGGTACCACATAATTCTCTGTCAACTCAACCCCAAGCCTTTGTGTTCAAGACACTCAGAGGTATCTGGAAATAGAGGGACATAGGGCAGATCCCTTGCCGTAAAGGAAGCTGAAATCCAATGGAAAGATAAGTCCACAACTACTATGACCAAATAGTCGGTAAGTGCTGTGGCCGAGGTGTCATTAAAGAGCACAGCAGCATGGACTAAAGATGACTTATCTGTAGGGAAGGGGAGTTGGGTCTGTGACACAAAAGCAGGTTTCATAAAAGTGCTGGGATCTGAGCTCAACTCTAGAGAATGATAAGCACTTTGTTGGCAGGGGTTGATCTGCAGGACATCCCAGGGGCAGACGCAGTGCGGACAGGGAGTTGAAGGAGGAGGTCTAATTCTGTTAGAACTGATGTGTTCTAGATGGAGCTTCAGCCATTATAGGAGGAAGTAGGCCATGGTCAGGTCTTCTGGGGTGGTTAATTTGTATAATAATGAAACGCATTTTAATCCTTAGTAAATATCAGAGTGCAAAGATGAATAAACTGTCCATAAAATCAAGGCAATTGGTTAGAAGATTGCAGAAAATAAACCAAGGAAGAAATACCAAGTTCACGAACTAGGGCAATATAGTCCCGCCGCGGCCGCTGCAACATAGCCACAATCCTGTGACCTAATATACTATTTGCAATCATAACACGAGCCAGTTGCCGAGCGGCAAACTCTTTTAAACACCTCCAAATAAACGTGTGAGTTCTGACGGGAGTCAGGGGAAAATGCCCGTCGGGGGGGCTCTAATAGTAAGAAAGGAAAAACTAAATGTTAAAAGCTCCGAAGGAAGAAAATGAAAGTAATTGTGTGCGGAACAGATTTGATACGGAGGTTAAGCGAAAGGGAAGAAGAGAACATTCTCACGTTGTAGGTTTGGGTGAGATTTCAGTGAAACTTGGCTAGGTTTCTGAGCTAGAGACAGAGGTCTTAATCACTTCTTTCTATGAAGATAAACACTAAAATTACAGTTATTGAAGTCATCCATAGAGAGTCAGGTAAAGAAATTTTAAAAGAAACCAAGAAGGTTGCCTAAAGTTAAGCAGTGCAGTCTCTGCGTTCATTGACAAAATATTATCATCCTATTTCTTATGTTTATGTTTCTCTAATTTGAATTTTAATGTACATATACCTAAAATAAAAATATAAATTGATTCCTGTAACAGAACCAGTAACATAATAAAACTCATGAATAACATTTATATAGTACTCCATCATTTATAAAATCCTTTAATGTAATAGGTGAATGGAAAACTGAGATCTAATTTGAAAAACATTATCACCAACACTTTGCATCCTCTCATCTAAAGCATCAAAACCAAATATTTTACAACATACTTTCATTTTTTGCCGGTTCTGCATGTGGGCTTATTTAATCCTCAGAGCATTTCACAGAAGTAGGATTTGACTCCCACTTGATTGATGAGAAAGTCAGAGACTTAGTCACTACAAGCAACATCATTTTAGGTATATTAAGTGTTAAATTAACCTAGACTTTCAAAATTCAGTTATTTCATTGATATTAATTATCTAGTTCTAAATAACAATTTGCCCCAAAATTTCCATCTTAAAACAACAAAATACTTGTAGCATCTTATTGTTCCTGTAGAGAACTTTAATAGGGCCGTCTGGGTTATTCTGGATCCATCTCCCATGCACTTATAGTCAAGGTGCTGGAAAGAGCATGCAGTCAAACTCATTTTGATCCCCAGTATTTTATATGGTCCATAAGAACTCCCAAGAGTGATGTTGAGCACAGAGCCAGAAATATTTAAGCATCTCCTAGTTGTCCCAACCCCTGCCACATACAAAATAATAATAAAATAAAAATTCAGAAATTGAGTAATAATTTTAATTCATAAAGTTATTTGAGATCTGTATATAAATATATAATTACATTTTAAGGAGTAGCTTGTCAATAAAAATATTTTTACTATGCAGCTGTTAGGAAAAATGAAGTTATGAAATTTGCCTGTAAATGGATGGACATGGAAAGGATCATGTTGGAGTGAAATTAGCCAAAAGGAAAAAGACGGGGATGGGGGGGTGGGGGTGGGGCAGGGAATTAAAAAAAAAAAGGAAAAAGACATATAGAATAACTGATTTATTTGCATGACATAAATATATATATATATATATATGTTATGATACCAATATCCAAGGTCAGGCAAAACATGAATCAAGAGGTCTTGGCAAAGGTGGAATCTACCACAAATGTGTGGGAGTCAGAAGTTAGGCAAGACAGAGAAGGGAACCGTGTGCTAATAATTGTCGAAAGTGCTAAGACCAACCTAGAACTGAGCCTTAAATATAGGCAAAGGGATACACAAGATAACCTCTAAATGTATGTATTGCAATCCACAATGTGTAAGAGAAGAAAGAGAGAAAGAGAGATAGAGAGAAAGAGATAGCAACCCTGCCATAGAGGCAGGCTAGGGAATGGGGAGGGAATCGGGACATTGGTGGTGGGAAATGGGCATTGGTGGAGGGATGGGTGCTGGAACACTGTATGACTGAAACCCAAACATGAACATCTTAGTAATTTTATATCTCATGGAGGTATAATAAAATATTTTTAAAATATGTACTTTT
Source organism: Cryptotis parvus (assembly GCA_021461705.1). NCBI lineage: Eukaryota > Metazoa > Chordata > Mammalia > Eulipotyphla > Soricidae > Cryptotis > Cryptotis parvus. Next base: position 214,010 of record JAJIBD010038877.1, read on the forward strand.
AAATGTGGAAAGTGAAGCTTTACTTTTTTTTTTTTTTTTTTTTGCTTTTTGGGTCACACCCGGTGGCGCTCAGGGGTTTCTCCTGGCTCTGCACTCAGGAATTACTCCTGGAAGTGCACAGGGGACCATATGGGATGCCAAGGATCGAACCCAGGCCGGCATGGGCCCGGCTGCGGGCTATTGCTCCCGCCCAGAAAGTGAAGCTTTAACTGTTATTAATCTACTACCCTGATAATACTGGTGATCATAAAATAATATATGTATTATAGGCATCTCATTAAAAATAGTAAATAACACCCAAAAAGGAAGCACTCTGTCATACTTGCTAATAATTAAAACCTTTAATATAATTATTTATGCCATTTATCTGTTTGAATCACTTAACTAAATTGCATCAAACAAATTTTCTGAAAAATCACCCATATAAATAAAATGTGGCATTTATCATGATTATAGTTAAATAAATTCAATACTTTGTGAGACTAAGTGTATATATTTTTCACCTTATATTTTAAAATTTCAAAAGGCATGAGGGACATCAAGAGAAACTTGGACAAAATTTACTTATTGATTCCAGGCATTGCACAAACTCTTCGTTCCATGGGGAAGTATTGATAACAGACCAGAAAAGTATGAGCCGGAGCAAGGCCTTGCTTACAATGGGATAAAATCAAGGCTCTCTCCTGGACAGTGAGCCGCACTCACCACTGTCTGCTGCAGTTTCTTAGCTGAACTTGTAAACATGCTTAACTGTCCCCAGCCAGGCAGAACCTTGATTGTGCTCTGCTCTCAGCACCATCTTATTATTTTCATGGGCCAGATTCCATTAATGTGAAGCCATTTCCTCAGCTCCATCTTCCTCATAACTCACTTGATCCCCCAAAGCTCTGTGTCTTTAGTGTTCTTTGCTTCCTTTTTGCTAAAATTACTCTCTCACAATTTACCAGCAGTCATGGAAACCAGACAGCAGTGGGTGCTGTGGATACTCCCATACTCCCTAAAACTTTATTTGTCGTCATGAATCTACATTTTACTGAGCTCCATAAGTCTCTGTTCCTCTTATGACTTCTCACAGTCCCGTGTCACATTTCCTTTCCTTTTCATTGTCCACAGTTCCCCCCTCAGTGCTGCCTGCCTTTACAACTCCCATTCAGCTCTCTTTAGATGGACAATTTCAGTGTCTGAATTTTCTCATCTCTCTCCCAAGTTCCTTGCCTGCTTAGCACTAGGAGCTCAGTCAGTCTCAGTATTTACCTTACTGTTTCCATTTCCCAAAAATTGCCTCACTATATCCAAAGTCACCTACATATTCACCTAGATCTTCCCTTCTCTCTTCTCTGGCATTTCACATAATGGTGCCATCTATACCTTAGAAATATATCTACATCTAGAAATGTCTATCTCCCCAGTGTCACATAGATCTATCTTTTTGCTCTCCTCCATTCCCATAGCCACGATCTAATGTATTACTTCTCACTGACCTCTACAGTAAGCCCTCTTCTTAGAGGTTTTTTTCAGCCATCAGGGCTTACCCATGGCTCTGTGCTCAGGGTTTACTCCTGCAGGGCTCAGGGGACCATAGATGGTGCTGGGGATTGGACCTGCGTCAGTCAGCCATGTGCAAGACAAGCATTCTATCTGCTGTACTATTGTGAAGACCAAAATCCTCTCATTTTTTGAAACATTCTCAGGGTCTAGGGATGTAGGATGTGACCCCCTGGTAGAGTATAATCTTTGCATGTGTAAGGCCCTGGGTATAAGCCCTAATACTGTTTAAAAAAGGCTTAAACATTCTGTACTTTCATTTTACATTCTTTATTCTCTAATTTTTTTTTAATTTTTTTTCCTTTTCTTTATTTATTTAAAATATTTTACTATACTACCGTGAGATATACAATCACAAAGATATTCATGTTTGGTTTTCGGTCATACAGTGTTCCAGTACCCATCCCCCCACCAGTGCCCATTTCCCACCACCAATAACCCCAATTCCGCCCCCTCCCCTAACCTGCCTCTATGGCAGGTTCATTATCTCTTCTCTCTCTCTCTCTCTCTCTCTCTCTCTCTCTCTCTCTCTCTCTCTTCTCTCTCTCTCTCTCTCTCTCTCTCTCTCTCTTCTTACACATTGTGCACTGCAATATATACGTTTAGAGGTTATCCAGTGTATCTTTTTGCCTATATTCAATTCTCAGTTCTAGGCTGGTTTTAACAATTATTAGCACACTCTTCCCTTCTCTGTCTTACCTAACCTCTGACTCCCACACACTTGTGGTAGATTCCACCTTTGGCAAGACCTCCTGATTCATGTTTTGCCTGACCTTGAATATTGATAATATAATATATATGTATGTATATATACATACATATATATTTATGTCATGCAAACAAATGCAGTCATTCTATATCTGTCTTTGGGGTGTCTCTAGATGGTACTGTCCCTCGGAGCTATCCCACACATCCCAGATTCAGGAGGCCCAAAGGATACCGGCTAAAAGAATTCCAAATTATTCTCTCATTTATATTTGAAAGTGGGTTGTAAGAGGCCATGATCTTGTTTAATTTAGGTGTTTGTCCCATAATTGGACAAATTTATGGGAATTTTTACCATGTGGATTTACTGTTAAATAAATTATGATTGTAAACAATGTTTCAAAACTTTGTAGCATATTTAATGAATACTTATTTTTGAATTTCACAAAATAATTTGAAAACATTTCATCCCATTTTACTGAGTCAGATCATCTCTATGAGCCTGTTAGACATGCTTCTAGTTATTGAGGTTATGACTGTGTTTGAAACTGCCATCAACTGGTTCATATATAAACCACATCATGTTCTTATGATCCCATACTACAACTAATCAGACATTTTTCATTTCAGGGAGAGTGGAGAAGAAAAGAGAACAGAAGGCAACTTCAGGTAAGATTTTGATTAATTGCTTCGAACTTCTTTTCTTGTTATCATTGTTATCTTTTGAAGAACACCTTTTGTTACTGAATGATATCACTTACCTATGGTGTAACAGATGAAGGAATGCAGGTCATCGAGGAGGGGCACATAGACTCACTCTGACCCTATATTATAGAAATAAGAATAACAGTAAGTAGAAGGGGGAATTAAGAGGATGCAAACAAGAGGTAAAGGGACGGGGGAAGGAGTGTCAGATACATCAGTGGTATAGAGGTGCAGTCTACCTAGATATCTAGATGATGAAAGCAACAACACTGAAAGCATGAAATCCAGTCTACAACAACTAAAGTTTAAAATATGCCTGTTAAGGAGGGAAGCCAAAGAAGAGAGGGAACCTGGGAGCAATGTTGGAAGGAAGTTGACACTATACTGGTGGTGGAATTGGGACTGGAACATTGTATGCCTCAAACTCTACTATGAATAACTTTGTAAATAATGGTTATTTGGGGTACTTATTTATTTATTTGTTTGTTTGTTTGTTTCCTTTTTTGGGTCACACCTGGCAATGCTCAGAGGTTACTCCTGGCTCCTCACTCAGGAATTACTCCTGGAATACTCGGGAGGTGGGAGGGAGGACCATATGGGGTGATGGGGATCAAACCCCATGCAAGGCAAATGCCCTACCCACTGAGCTATAGCTCCATCCCCAATACTTGTTCTTTAATAAAAATTTTTTTGTCCATTTTCACTTAGTGTTAAAAAATTTCAGGAAATATTAGTCAGCTTATGGTCCTAGAATTAATGAAATTGGATTATTATTAATGATATTGAATATTATATAAATTATATAAATAGATTCCTGTCCCATTAGCCCTAATATATTTATTCTATTCAAAATAAGTTTAGTTAAATATTGATTTATTGAAGATTACCTGTTAGGAGTTAAGTTTTGCAATCACCAATTTTAAAATATGGGGTTGTGAGAGCTTATGATCATTTATTTTCCCCAAGTATTTTTGAATCTATTTTATTTTTCTTAAAATCATTTCTATAGTTAATATATTTTCAGATCAGTGTGAATTAATTTATTTTAAGGTCTTGAGAAATAGTACAGTAGGAAAGGCACTTGCTTTGCACATGGCCAACCTAGGCTTAATCCTAGGCTCCACGTAGAGTCCTCCAAATAATTTCAGGAATGATCCATGAGCATAGATTTCAAGAGTAAGCCCTCAACATCACCAGGTGTAGGCCCCCACAAAAAAAAATAAATAGAAGTATATTTGAGGAGCAATTTAAGTGATTATTACATTTCTAAGTTTTAATTTACATATAACAGTGTGTGATGTTTGTTCATAATGCCGTTGAACATGGTAGAAGTCTATATTTGCTTGTAATTATAAAAATTAGTTTCTAGCATTTCACAACTTTGCTTTTGAATTAAAGTAATCATGTAAAATAACTTTTTATCAAGTAAACCTATTCATAAAGCGAGTCTTCAGATCCCAGTGCCCAAAAATTGCTAGTAATCAGAGAATTCTCATCTGGCATTGTGCCTGTGTGTATTATCCTTTCCAAGCCTTCACCAGTCTATTTGTCTTATGATCTGTGACAACTGACAACGTGAAAACACATTGCTCATAGTCGTTATCTTTTTTCAAGTTCAATTTTTATTTGGTAACAAGGTATTTTATGTTTCCAGTGTGATGGGATATAAATACCTGTATTAATATAAAAGTAAATCAGCAGCATAAACTATGTCTCTTTTTTTCCTTCTCAGCCTAAATATTCATTTCAAGATAGCTGGCAAACTTACTACCTGTAAACTTTGTGTCTTAAATAATATTTTCACTCTATTTGTGGATTTTTTAAGTTATAACTTAATTAACAACAAAAATGTTAAGCAAGAAAGTCTTGTTTTTCTCCTGTGTTATTACTTTGATTATTGCTCCATGATGTGTGTGTATTGGGGTGGGTGGGCGGAGTGTGGGGAATTTGTATGTTTCTAACATGTTACTGCTATGATTCTGATATTTCTTTATAAATAAACATCATAGTTCAAAAAGAAAGCTAAGTCTACAACATTTTTAAACCAGACTTGTCTGTAAATTCTCTTTCGATCATGGATTCTTATATTCTGGGTCATCACAGTTCCCGAAGAGCCAGAGACAGAGAACAAGAACTCAGATTTCTTCTCTCCTCTTTTTTTGCTATGTTCCATCACCCTGACCTATTATTTCAAGTCAAAATGCTACCCCCCCCTTTATTTCTATGACTATCTTTCTTGGTAAAATATTTTCAACTATTTGGAAATGGTCTATATTTTATTGTATTTTTCCTCACTGGGGATTCCCAGACAGTGAATCTGTCAGAATTCACTTTCACTCCATATATGCAGCAGCATCTGGCATTGAGCTCATGACTTTACACTGCCATGGGAGTTTCTTAAGCCACTGACCCATCTCCTGGGCCCTGTCTTGTCACAGATCCTTAGTAGCATGACCACCTCAGCACGAGCAGGTGACATTGGAGTTTCAACTTGCCTTACAACTTGTTAGGCAAATATTTAAGCCATTTTCTTCTAGGCTCCTGATGTTGTATTTTTAATTAAGATGTATTGATTTACCATGGGTTTCAGTACTATTTAAGCTTTAGGAATTCAGCCTTATACTTTTATACAGGGTATAGAATTTAAAGGCATAAAGTGTGTAAGTCTCATGGCACCACCAAAATTCAAATGCACTCACTCTATCAACTTCACTCCACCTGTGCTCCTGCTCTTTTGGTGACCTTCATGTTTTCCAAGACTCTAAGTTATACTTGCTATTTGTAAGTTTATTTCTTTTATTATTTATATTTCATGTAAGAGAGCAACCATCTGATAATTACTTTTCACTTTCTGAACTTGTTTCATTGAGAATAATTACCCAACGTTCCGTCTATGTTGTAAATGCAAAGTCCCATATTTTTTAATAGTTGAGAATGATCTTGTGGTCAGTGTTTTTTTATCTGTTCTTTTGCCCATTCTCCCCACCCCCATAATATTTCATTTTATTTTTTCTATTTTATTGTATTATTATTATTATAACACCATGGGATAGACATTTACAAAGCTGTTAATGATTGGATTTCAGCCATACAATGTTACAGCACCCATCCCTCTACCAGTGCACATTTCCCACCACGAACATCCCCAGATTCCCTCTCCCCTCTCCCAGCCTACCTGGGAGAATAGCAGGCATTCTTCCTCTTTTTCTTTCTTTTTTTTCTTCCTCCTCCTCCTCCTCCTTCTCCTTCTTTCTTTCTCTCTCAACCACAATGTTTTACTAACAGATCCCTTGTATCACATCATTTATCTCTGAATAATAGTTTGGTGTGTTCTTCAACAAGATTTCATTTTAGAAAAGTGTAACCACAATACCGTTATCATATGTTTTAAAAAGGGTTAATTCCTTAGTGGAATGTGCTTTGTGGAATGTCCATTTGACTCAAAATCCAAGTAAACAGTGCATCGCCATTGTAATACATAGATATTCTCATTCTAGGTAACTCTTGCCTTGATTTCTGTTTCAATACCACTTAGCTGTAGTGAAGTAATATCTCCCTATGGTTTGGAGGTACATTTCCCTAAAAACAAGTGATGTTGAGCATAATTGCCTATGCTCTGAGTCAGCTGTATGTCGTCTTTAGATATAGGTCTTTTCTGTAGGTCTTTGTCTATTTTTGAGGGTGTTTAGATTTTTGTTCTTGAGTTGCCAATTTTGTATCTATTTTAGATATTAACCCTTTGTCAGATTTATAAATATTCTGTATCTCCCACACATTCATTGGCTGCAATTTTATGTGATAGTTTCTTTCACAGTTTCTATTTTTTAAATATTTCAGCTTGGTATGCTTTATTATTTTCCCTTTTCCTTCCCGTGCAGTTGAAGCAGGGTCCTTAAATGCATGGCTGTATTTGACATCATTGGGTTTGTTGCTGTGTTTTCTTCTTGTGTTTTATTATTTGGGGTCACTCATCCAAATGTTAATTTATTAGGTTTAATTGTGTTTGACAGCAAATAATGGTATGGTTTTATTTTTTTTCCACATAATTGTCTGTTTTACAGTATATTTGTTAAAGAAGATTTTCTTCTTTCCGTTTTATGGTCTTGTGTGCTATAATTGCTGACAGTGGAAACATGAATTTATCCGACATGGCAAGCAAAGTCCATCTATTAGAGCAGGTGCATAATAAAAAAGTATATGGTATTATAATGCTAACATGAAGGAACATGAAGAGCCTCAAACCATTCCTTCAGGTCATGGGAAAGGAATCAATGAAAAACTGGAAGACAAGTGATACAAGTGATTATAATGCTAAGTGAAGAAATATCAAAAAGCAAATTATTGATCTCACTCATTGCCTATTTACCATTAACTTTTTATATTAGGAATAACAGAATATCCCTAAAGTTAGAAATGTCTTGTTCATTTGCTTAATTTGCAAAAGGTACTTTTGAAGAAAAACATTATTGTTGTTCTTTCTCAACTCAAAAGGTGAAGTTTATTATTGGAAATTCAGCAAATGGTAGAGCATCTGCTTTGCAAACAGTTCTATAGTGCTGAGTTTTGACTGGGCTTTTCACTAACTTGAAATGTGCTTAAGCAGCATTAGCATTTCCACTTTAAACTTTTTTAACCCACATTGAACATTAAGTCATTCAGGACTGAAAAATCTAGTTAAATAGATACTGAGTACATTCTTCCATCTGTCCAAGTATAACATGTTTGTTACTAATTTATTGAATGCACATTTTCAGATGTATGCATATTCTGCCAATTTTTTTTTCTATTTGTAGTGTGATTTTTGTGCTTCAGTCTCTTTCAATATTAAGATAGATCACCTTCAAAAGTAAGCACAAGAAAACCTAGTTTGTCATTATACTAATTATTGGTGACCAAAAAGCATGTGCCATTGGCGATGGCAGGCAAATTGTGTTATGTCAAATATTTAAGCAGGCTATCTTTCTTGAAAAGCCCATAATTGTTTGTGTGACAATATTTTGTGATTTTCTACATGTATCGTGGTAATGTTAATCACTATTGTAGTTACTGCCAAGTTTACAAATTTCTTCATAGCTTACAGAAACTCTTGCTTGAATTCATGTAATTTAGCACGACAAAGAGGATGGAGAAGAAATCTGAGGCATTCATAAATTGAGATACTCAATCTGTTAAACATTTGTGTGGTTCAAGCTTTATGTTGCATATTAGAGATGCAGCAGTGAATAATATGTGACATTGTTGTTTTTAATTCCTTGACTTCCAGCCATTGAAATAAAGTTAGTGCATACCATTCTAAAGCAGTGTGAACGTTGACTTTAGAGAGTGATGCACAAAGCATCTGGATGATTCCAAAGATTTAAAGAGTTTATATGAGTTGGTCATTGAAAGAAGAATTTAAATAGTTTATCAGTGAGAAAAAAGGTAGGGTTGATTGTCCAAAGACAGAAAAGAATGACGGTCTCCTGTAGGAAAAGTTGGTGGTTGACGGAGACCACAGCACAGTCATGAACAGATAAGAGGCAAGAGATTTATCCAGAAGAAAAAGTCAAGATAAACTGTAATCAATAAGGGCCAATATTCCATTCCATGGAGTTTGCAAGTTAGTATTATTGGAAGACAATGTAGTAGATTAAGGAATTGCATGATATATTTGCTTTTTACGAAACTTTTATAAGAATATGGATTGGAAAGGTAAGTATCTACAGTCAGAAAAATCAAGCACTGGATCATTTTTATTTTATCAGAAAGGGACGATAAAGGTCTGAGGAGTCTTAAGTTAGTGTTTTCTAAAAAAGAAATCAAGAAACCACAGATATTTTCAAATATACTTGACTTTTGTGAAAGAATGTGGGAGAGAAGGGGGACTCTTTAAGTTTCCAGTATAAGAAATAGAAGAAATTCCGCATAAGGCATAAAAGAGGAAGGACAAATCTGGTGAGAAAAGTGATCAGTTGAATCAGATTATGCTGATTGCAGTGTGATCGATGCAGTGAGGGATCAGCAGCATCTGGCGAGTCAAGTTCGCAGTTGACTATAAAATCTGGGACTTCATGGAGAGGTCTGGGGGAAGGTTTGCCTTTTAGGTCATAGATATCTGGATAAGAGTTCAAGTCTTCACTATAAATGATCTAATCATAAGGCAACAACAAGTGTGAGAAAAGAATCAGGGAAAGTATTTGGCGCAGGGGATGAGGGGGACTGACATTATCACAGAATATAATAATAGAAGCAGAGAATGAGCATCAAGAAAGATAAATCGACGTTCTATGAGAACTTCAATTCTCTGAGAACCAACCGCTTTCTTCCTCAGAATCCATAGAGGAATACAATTCAATAATATGAGCACTAATAAAAGTTTCCACAAGAGTTTTGGGGAAAAACCCTGTCATCATTGATAAATTGTTTTAATTTTTTTTTTTTTTTTTTTGCTTTTTTTGGGTCACACCCAGCAATGCTTAGGGATTTCTCCTGGCTCTGCACTCAGGAATTACTCCTGGTGGTGCTCGGGCGACCATATGGAATGCCGGGGATAAACCCGGGCCTGCACAGGCGGCTGTGTGCAAGGCAAATGCCCTACCCGCTGGGCTATCGCTCCGGCCCTGTTTTTAAATCATAAGTGAAAACCAGAGAACAATTAATAGAATGGGTTGACTGGGACCATAAAATCAATAAAGACTTATATTGTTAGAAATTTTGTAAAGGAGAGGAGAGACAGAAAAAAAAGAAGTCATAATCATTAAGGTTTTAAGTCAGGGAAATTTGGAGTTAGCTCCTACGTGGTGGTCAGAGACCCAGAACCAACTCCCAGTGAATTTTGGCAAATTCTTTCTTGATACTCAGAATCCAAGACCCCTCTTTCGCCGCATGTTCCAAGGAACAATTCTTCTCCGGTGTCAAATACAGTGCGATGTGAATGATGTCTCCTCGCCTTGGTCAGACCAATGATGTCGTACTTGATCTTTTGTGCTTGCACCATCAGATCCTCAATATATGCTTCCGATGCCAGCGTATGTGCATTGAAAGTACAGGCAGTCATTTTAGTCCTTCTTCGTTTTGGCAGCCTAGGATGGCCATGAAATTTTATCAGGAACTGCTTGTTCGCCTTTCTTACTGCTGCCATATTAAGGGCTCTTTCAGGGTCAGGAAAATAAACATTTTTGTTTATTAGGCCCTGAAATGACACAATTACCCAACCACCTCGGAAATGCTCAGGAATCTTCCAGAGCCATACTCAACTGTTCCCAGGTACTCTAGAGCTAGACTCTGTGAAGTTAAGGGGACTATTTGGTGCTGGGGATTTAAATGATGTTAGTTGTATAACAAGGCATGTACCTATTGTTGTTATTATTTTGCTTTTGGTCCCACACAACTGTGCTCACTGCTTACTCCTGATTCTGTGCTCAAAGATCATTCCTGGCAGGGCTTGGGACCATATGGGTGCAAGGTAAATGCCTGACCCTCTGTACTATTGCTCTACCCTCCAAGGCACACACCGTAAGCCCTATACTGTCTCTGCAGCTCATGTCAGGATATTATTTAAATTGAGGCCCACCATTTCAGTGCTATTTTACCTTCAAAAATGGCCTGTGATACTATAGTCAGTAGGGTGCTTGTCTTACATGTGCCTAACCAGGTTTATCCATAGCAACGGGTACTGTCTCCAGCTCATTCGCCAAAGTGGCAAGGCACGAGCCTCAGGCAATCAAATGCTAACTTTCAAGCTCTCAAAGCAGTGCAGAGAAGCGATAAAGGAAGATTTCAAAGAGAGAAGAGCAGAAATACTGGCCAATGCAGCAGAAGCCGGGAAAAGCATTAGCAATGCCCGCCTGTCCTTTGCCAACTGTAAGACCAAGATGACTGCCCTCTGACATCCTAATAGATTATCACATCTTCCAGAAAGGCAATGGAGAAGATTATCCATGACTTCTACTCAGATCTCTATAATAACCACATCTACTTGCCGACATACCAAATTCCACAGGATGGATATGTTAATCCCAACGTTTTCCATTCTGAAATCCAACATGCCATTTTGTTGGTAAAGAAGCAAACAGCACCCAGCCCAGACAAAGTCAGACCTGAACACCTCAAGAATCTGCCATCAGTACTCATCAATACACTGGCTTGGCTCTTCACACACTACCTATCTGAATGCAAGGTGCCCTCTGAATGGAAAACCAGCAGGACAGTTCTACTGTTCAAGAAGTGAGACATCCACAACATTGGCAACTATCGCCCAATCTACCTGTTGTCCATCATCTACAAGCTGTTCGCTGAGTCATCCTGAACAGGATTGGGAGAACACTAGATGAAGGACAACAATGCAAGCAAGCTGGCTTTTGAAAAGGATTCAGCACAATTGAACATGTAAAAAGAGAGATTCGGCAGTGTGATACCATTTCTTTGAAACTCTTCAGTGCCGCCCTCGAGAACGTCATGTGACAATTAAAATGGGAAGGAATGGGAGTGAAGATAGATGGTTAGCAATTACATGGCCTCCGCTTCACTGATGACATTGTTCTAATAACACCAAACATTAGCCAAGCGGCACAAATGCTGGCTGACTTTAACCAAAAATGTGGAAATATTGGTCTACAGCTGAATCTCAACAAAACTATGTTCATGAAAAAGGAACTAGTTCCAGAGGCCCCATTCACTCTCAATGGAGCAAACATCTCTGAATTCAGCAGTTATGTGTACCTAGGTTGAGAAGTCAACATGATGAACGACCTAAAACCTGAGCTTGCCAAGGAAGAGAGTGGCATGGAATGCCTTCAAAAGCATGGAAGAAATAGCTAAAAGGACAAAGAACCTCCGGCTCTGTCACATCTCTTCAAGTCCACCATTCTCCCTGCATTAACATACGCCTCAGAGACCTGGGCCCTTATGAAAGCAGGATGAGAACACTATTCAGGTCTCCCAAAGAGGAATCGAAAGAGCTATGCTTAGAATATCACGCCTCACTCAAGTGAGAGAAGGAATCCAGGGTTCCGATCTCTGCCGATGATCCAGAGTCAGGGACGCTGTCTCGCTTGCCAAGGCATGGAAAATCAGATGGACTGGACATGTAATGCTATTTGGAGACAACCACTGGACTAGAGCCATTACCTACTGGATCCCCTGAGATGTCAAAAGATCACATGGCTGCCCACCTACAAGATGGTCAGACTTCTTCATCAAGATCCTGAACTAACGGATTGAGGCTCTTCATATTCCTGAAGCACCCAGATGCCATTAGGCTACACTGGCACATGATAGGGTCAAATGAAAAAGGTACTTGTGCCTGCTCGAGCAAATCGATGAATAACAGGATATCAAGTGATCAAATGACCCCATAACATCCCTATGATCCCTCCAGGAGTGATCCCTAATGAAGACTCAGGAGTAAGCCCCTGAGTATCACAAGGTGCTCCCCCACCCCCAGCCCCAAAATGACCATGTAAGCTTATTTATTGGCCATTTATTTTGAAACTAGAAAATTGATACATAGAATAATTAAGTAATTTTCCATAGATTCTGTTTGTTAACGGAGGAGAATGATATAAAATCTACATTGTAATTGACTGGAGCCAGCTTATACCGCCTTGAGAGGCAACTGAAGAGAAGGTAACTGAAGAGAAGAATAACTCTCACTAATTATGCATTTAGCAAACTCATGTGGGTAGTGTACAGTTCAGTGTAGTGAAAATCATTACATTATAGAAATTGATAAACATTAAAAATCAAGGTTGGTTTGTCGATTGGTTGGTTACTTCTCAAGAACAACAGTTATCAAACACAGACACATGTACTTTTGCCTATAGGATTGTATGCTAGCCAAGCCTGAGCAATCCCCACTAACCTGCATGTATGATGTTGCCAAGGTTACTTGGTGAATCAGCGATAGCCAGGTCGTTTCCTAAACCCAGACCTATGGTCTGCTCTCCATCTGATTTAAAAAAACAAGTTTGATTGCAAAAAAATAGAAAAATACTATTTTCTCATTCATTTTAAATAGCACAGGTTGATATAAAAAGGTCATATTTATCTATTCTTTAGTTCTAAAGTACCAATTTTGACCTCTCAGCAAGCCATCTCTGGTGTGTTTGCATTTTTTTAAATAACTTACCTAAGGAACTGGCTATCTGAACTATGTTAATGAATTCCTATTTTTAAAAATATCAACCAATTTTCTCTGTGTTTATAGTTTCGAACAATATTTATTATTAAGCTAAAGTACCTTAGATGACACTTTTTCATCCACAGAATGGAAGACTTACAAGAGGACTGTTCATTACAAGAAGTATGAATAGTTTATTTTTAAACAAACTTCATTTTCCAGTCAGTTGAATTTATGATAGAGAGTGAATAATAACACAGCTGTGCCACATTATTTTGAAAATACCTTAAATTTCATTGTATAAGACTGCATTAAAAACAGTTTATGTAAGCAAACTAGGCAAATCTGAAATGATAGTAGTTAATGTAGGAGAAATTGCCATGTCACTTCAGATAGTAAAAATGCAGATATGAAAACCTCTCCCTGAAGTTCCTTCTCATATTTAATTTCAGTTGCTATTACAGTGCTCAGGAATGGGCTTTATTTGCACACCACTGAAAGTTAAAACATGATTTCTTTTAGGAGACCAGAATAACAGTATCTTTAGTAACGTCAAAATAGGTTTCCACCTTTTCTGTAACAGAAAAGAAACTTTCATCTGGGTTGATTCTTGCATTATACAATGTGTGTGTGTGTGTGTGTGTGTGTATTCTTTTCACCTACAGAGAAATGGTGAAGGTTCTTCTAATTTTTGTGCAAAAATTTACTTCAGACTTTCATCCTAAATTAGATACTCTATTTAAAAAAAATTCCCAATTAAAATGGAACATACCAAAAATTAAAGTGGGCTATGTGATAATGATAGGGCAATGTAATTTTCAGCAAAATCTGGCACATGCTACTTTAAATTTATTGTGGTCATTTCATCAAAGGATATTCTATGTAAGTGCATCTGTATATCAGTTAACATAGTAGTTCACATATTTATCTGACATGACTTGCAAATGGAGTATCCAGGTAAATGTGTTTTGTGAATACTTAAAAATTGTGCTTGTGTTAACAAAGGATTACAAATGCCTGCAGAAATAGGATATAAGAGATCCTTAGGCTCTTTGTGAAAGGAGTCTTAAGTTAGACCTGATTTTCCCACAGAGAAAACAATGAACTTGTATTTCTAACCAAGAATAAATGCCAACTATTTTTTCTTAGCAGAAAGGATCGCAAACATTTTAATCAAGTGTAACTGATATATTTGTAAACTGTGTAACTGAAAACCTTCTAAACTGAATGGAAGTCACTTGATCTTAGCAGTACAGTAATCAATCATAATTCTCTTGTTATTTACAAAAAAAAATTCCAAGATAAGAGAACTTATTGGAGAGAAGTTGCAAGAGTCTAAAGAAATAAGAAACCTCTGAAGATTGCTTACCCCAGGAGTGAGGTTATGACTTGAGACGGCACACCCCTGAAAGGGACTGTGACTTAGTTGAAGTAAGGCCACAAGGGCATAGCCAGTGTGGGGACCAGTTCCATGGGGTTCTTTTATAAGCCCCCACATAATTTGACCACCTAATTTATTTTGAGGGTTAATGAATGGTCACAAAGTATTACATAATTGATTCTAGATAATGCACTTGTCTTCCAGCATAGGGCCATTGATAGGAGATGATCCCAACCATGACACATGCTTTTCTGATCTTTCCCTCATAGAGTGTTTACAGAACGTCTGATGCCACTTCTTGCTTGCCGCATCTGCTTCTGTTTCTTTACCTTCCCCTATTTATTGGCATGACTCTAGCGTTTTAATTTCTCAGTCAAGTACTCTCCTTTCCCACTCAAATATGTTTCCTACATGCATTACTACTTAAGACTTCTCTGAAAACATAAGACTGCTTCGTTGTTATCCACAGAGACAAACACATGCCACATTTAAACCTAAGCTTATTTCATGTATTTCTCTCTGGTCTTCGGTGACTGTTTTTCCAGTCCATCTGCTGATGTCCTTGTCATTTTAAAATGCTTATTCTAGGACATACGGATAAACAAATATGAATCATATTTAGTTTAATATGTTTCATTGATTTTTAAAATTCCTAGACAGTGATTTTTCATATAAAGGTGTTTCACATTTAAATGAATGTGACATACACAGAGCTTAATTTTACCATCTTAACCTTTATTAACTGGAGTGATCCGTACCTATTGAGTAAATTTTGTGTTTTCTTATCATTCATTTCAAGAAATCTTTTTTAACTGTAAAAAATCCATAAATGAAATAGCAACCATCAGAGTTATTGAACAACAACCCCCGCTCCTTGACAAGCATCACTCTAGGTCTATACTTGGACTTCCTTGGGAAACTCACATAATTGTGATGATACAGTATTTGTCTTTAGTGACTGGCATATTCACTTAGCTTAGTGTCCTTAAGGTTCAACCATATGTTTTCATGTTGCAAAAAATGTTTTTATTTTTATAGCTGAATAATACTCCATTGTATGCAAAAACTCAAGCACCGCTTGTATGTATAGGATGCTTTTTGCTTAGCCATTCCTTCATTTAGTATGTGAGTTGCATTCATGTCTTAATTCCTATGGATATGGCATTATGAATGTGGACCTAGAAACCATTCTTTAAGGCTCCACTCTCAACTCTTTTTAGTACATCTAGAAGTAGTTTCTGGGTCTTTTAGTACCTTTTGAGGTTTTGAGCACTGCGTAAAGAATAAAGAATATGTAATATTCTCTATATTTTAAATTGTTTGCTTTACTTGATGTCCCCCTTTACTTTCTCCTAGGTCAGCAATATCCAGTAGAAACTTTTAGTAGTTACATTCCAACAAATAGAAATAAATAGGTGGTTAATTTAATGTTATTTAATCCAATATATTAGAAATATTTTCCAACATGCAACTAATTCAGAACTATTTATGATAGGCTATAAATGATGCAGATACTAAATTCTGTATCGTAATAAGGATAATAGAGCACATGCTACACCATTTTAAAAGAAACATAGTCCTGTCAAGGCAATAAAATCATTTAATAGATGTTTTATACTATTTCAGTTATTAAATTAAAATTTAAATACTTAAAAATTTAAAGTCAGTTCTTAGATGAAGTGAGAATAATACATTTATAGATATATTCTGTATTCCCAAAGTTTTATAAAATGTAAATAAGCCAACGTAAATGAATAATACTTGCTTAAATATGTGAACAAATATAAAAATAACAACTACAAAATACAGAAAGAAAACTCTACGCTTCATTCCTAAACTATACCAGCCACATGTCAAGTGTTCAAGCCACATGTGAATTGCCGCTGTGAGCAGCAATGAGCTGAATATTTTCATCAGGGCTGGAAACACTGCTCTGTACTGTAATCTCTGAAGGCAGGGAACTTAAATCTCTTTGTTTACCGTCACAGTCTTATCACCTAGTACATCTTATATGTTCACTATGTATTTGTTATGATAGCCATTACATTAACTTAGCTTTTTATTAGAATCTCACCAATTCCAGGCATTGTCAAGACTCTTTGGTCTTGCTGAGTGGTAATATCTATATCAGTGATGAGCCCATTCCTTGTACCCCTTTTTAGAGACTGTGTTCCTTACAGATTCTGTTTGCTGCGTGTTTGTGCTAGGTTTTGAATGCAATGGAAATTTAATGAAAACAAATACTGAAGTTGCTCATATGATTATGTTTTATCCATAGTCAATCCCACATGGCCTGAAGGATGCAGTTCCTCAGTAAATATCAGTGCAGCAAATAGTTGTGTTGAAACATCAGATAAAGAAAATGGCCCCATGTGTTTCCTAAGGGAAGGAGTCTCTAAGGATGATAGGAAGGAATTAGAGTGATGGGGAGAGAGAAACCAGAGAGAGGAATAACAGCAAGAGAAGAATATACATACCTAGGCAGGCATATACTTGATGAAATAAATATGGATACCTCTACCAGCCTAAATAATTCTTCTTATTCATAAATTAAAGTGCAACTTCATTAACTCTGCATACAAATGTCTATCATGATTCATCTCAAAATGAAGTCATTCATTTTATACATTTGTTAAATAACTAATAAATGAATGCTTATTATGTATTTCTATGAGCCAAGGACAAAGCACCAAAGTTTATTTGAAATGGAAAAATTATCTCAATTCAAACATTTTTAATTGATGTGATTGTTTCGCTAAAATTGGAGATAGGATGTTATATCTGAATTTTGTCTTCAGATCAATGATTGATGAATATTGATTGCCCTAGAATAAGTCCATTGAATTGCCATTTCATTGTCACTTTAATATTAAAAACAAAGAAAAAAATCACCATGTTCCTCTGATAATTCTATCTTTATTGTGCATGTTGACTTGAGATAGTCTGCTAACATATTTAAATCTATATGTAAATACAAGGAAAGAATATTATTTCAATACAGAATCCCTTGCCTGCCTGCATGCTATTAAGAATGAGAATCTACATTTAGAAGCAACTTAGGGAAATAGACTGAAAACAGATTTCAGGAAATCAGCACCGTTTCTCTCACACCTTCAACACATCTGACTTAATTGTATCCATACACATGTGTTAGTAACTCATTTTCCATTAATATAGGGGTCTCTAAATTCTAGAAAATAATAGGATATGCACAATATTTTTTCTGTGAAGAAATGGTCTATTTTTATTATTTCAGAATAAACCTAACTAGTGTTTACACTTTTTCCCAGTCTGTGCTGTTAGCCAGGCCTCTCAACAGTGGTGAACAATGGTGGCCATTGTATAATTGTGGACAGCTGTGTGCCAACTTCCTGTGATTTATAAGAGTGACTGTGAAGAATCAAATTATTGCATCCAAAGTATTCTTAATTTAGTTGTTTGTAATACCATTGCTATAATTAAAAAATACTTTAATTGCTTCACTAGTCAAAATACATATCTTGTATTTAATTCAGATTTATCCTGGTTATTTTTAACTACTAAGTTGTTGCAGGACTCCTAAGGGCCGCTGCATCTGCTCTGGATTGCCTCCCGAAAATCACTCCGTAGATAAGGGGGTAGTCTAAATGTGGCAGTTTATCTGACCATGTATGCTGTACTAGCTGGTATAAATATTCTCCCATGCTATCACAATCATCGTGGGACTAGCTAGATCTTACCAGCATATTAGCCTAGCCACGTAAAGGAGACTTGTGAAGGCTTGGAGAAATATTTAACTGGCATTGGTGTTGATCTTTGGTACAGTGACATGCCATCTCAGAAACCCCCTTCTCTACATTTCAAAGGCATTCCGGCTCAAAACATTAGCACAGTAAAGGCCCTAGGTGAGATGCAGGGAGGGACTACCTAAGGGCATTGGACCCTCCCTGCTTCCCATAACAATGGGAGGAAGGTCTGAGTTGCTGGGGGTATAAACTTGCCGGTTCCGCCTCCGGGCTTCTTCTTCCCGGTGGAATCTCGCCTTGTAAGCGTTTTTCCCTTGGAAGTTATACACGTGGTGGTCGCCATCTTGGCCTACACGTGGCTGGGGTTCTAGCCTGGAATCCTAAGCATCGGGTTTTTCCTTTTGCTGATTTGTATGCCTGAACCTGTGATAAGTAAAGTCTTTTAAAACCTCATCGGATCCCTGAGTGTTCATCCATTCCTCGCCGGCTCGAGGTAGAGGGAACTTCGCTTCCCGGCACTGTCGGGACCCGGCGGAGCGCCCTGACACTAAATGACAGAATTTAACATCATTACAGTGGTTTAGTTAAAGTTATACCAATACCTAATGACTTGTGACTATAGCACTTATATACTTTTACTATTTGATATATTGGAAAGTTCACTGTGTTCTTTATTTAACCTGATACAAGTTACAGAATATTTTTCAATCTAGATTATAAATAAATTCCTACTAGTTACATATCAAAAATATAGGTAGAAAACATATTTTGTCTTCCACATAAAGAAGTTAAACAATGGCCTGTAATATGGGTTTCATTATCTCTTGTTTTAAGCAATATATAGTGAAGGGTGTCAACTATAGATGAATTAAGCATAGGGCTCCTAGTGTGTGTGTGAACTGTGTGTGTGTGTGTGTGTGTGTGTTTATAAAGATCACCATGTTGTTTCCAGTGTCAACAGAATGGAATCTAGTATGGTGTAATTTAGGCATTATATTCTTATCACTGGTAAAGTACCAAATTTAACATTGCCACTCAAAAAATATATTGTAAAAAAGGCTAAGCCATGTGCTAGGTGAAAAATAATAGGCTTGTATATAGCACAGCGGATATGATTAAACTTTCTATTCACATTTTCTGATAGCATCAAGGTTAAGAAAGATGTGATTCATTTAGATTATTTTTTAACAATTTTCTTTCAGAGCTTGGGTAAGTTGAATATAATATAGTTGAATGCTCTGGATGACACTGTAGTCAGTACACTTTGATCTAGGGTCTATCTAAAGACAAATGTGTCCCTGAGGTATGCAGGTCTTCTCCTGAGCACTGAGGTGGAAAACTTAAAGATAGGAGTGTTCGGAGCTTTTAAACCAGCAAAGCAAAGCTGCTATTATCAGCTTTTCTACCCTTCAACTCTTCTACTCTTGCTTCTAGCCCATCTAAGTGCCAGAGGACCATTATAAATGTTGTTAATATGTTATATTGTACACATAAAATTTCTAAGGGCAGGTAGTAAGTGTTCCTACCATAATAACATTTACATTAAATAAACCATAAAATTACATCTAACAGGAAGTATTCATTCATTGAGGATTTAATTACATAACTAAAGAGAACAAAACCCCAACTGATCATCCTTTCCTGAGGCAGTGAAGATTCCACCAGGTAGTTAGGGAATTTTGAGATCACTGGCTTCATCTGAATGTGGCAGAAATGGGATCATAAGAAATGAAGCTTTTCATTTTCTGTTTAAAATTTTTCATAATAAAATCTTGCAAAATATTTTACTAGAACAGCAACTGTGCCTGGCTTTTTCCTTCTAAAAAGGCAAAAACCCTATTATGTAACTCCTTGCCACATTTTGTCTCCAGCAGGGACTGTCAGGTGGAACAATGGGACAAGCAGGGTGGGAGAAGCAGTTTCCTGCTCTGCCTCTTTTTCTCCTTTCTTCCCTCAAATTGAAGAGAAAGTAGCAATAGAGTTCAATTCTTTTCATCCTTGGAAACGCACCTGCAAAAGAGGGTTCATGCCTCTGTGTCTCCGCAGACTAGTGCATGCTACTGAGATTTGCTTCTTTTTCCCAACTTGAATCCTCTAGATTCTATACCCAGTCTCTGTGCCACATGATATCTCTCTTCACAGTTACGCTGTCCTGGAGTGTATGTGCGCTTACAATCCTGATATGAATATAGGTATTTTTAAATTTCTTATTTTATTTTTGTAATTTTGGATTGGTTCTGTGTTTTGTTTTTGTTGTTGTTTGTTTTGCTTTCAGGCCACTCCTTGCAATGCTCAGGGATTGCTCCTGACTTTGCACTCAGGAGTCATACCTGGTGGACTCGGGGTGTATAGGGTGCTAGTTGAGCTCCCTACCCATTGCACTATTTCTCTGGCTCTTCTAGGACCATGATTCCACAAGAAAAGATTAAATTAAATGCTGGCTCGGGATTGGGGTGGTGCAAAGAGTACAGTGGGTAAGGAGTTTGCCTTGCACTAGGCTGACCCAGTTCTATCTCTGACACGTCATACCCCCCCCCCCCCCCCCCCCCAGCACTTCTAGGAGTGATTCCTGAGTTCAGAACCAGGAATAACCTCTGTGCGCTGTGATGTGTGGCCCAGAAACAAAACAAGCCAAATAAGTAAATAAATAAATGCTGGGTACTTATGCCTGAATACCAGTTTAGCTAGGACAATGGAAGACCTCTCTGAGGAGGTGAAATTTGAACTGAATCATGATGAGGAAAGGAACTAGCTTAGAGTAGATTTGAGGAAAGAGGGAGCTACCAAGTGCTAAGCTCTGTGGCAGAACAAGTATGATGGAATTAAAACAGTAAAAAGAAAGTTACCACGAGTAGATCAGGGTGAGCCAGGGACAATTCCTAGGCTCTGTTCAGCTTATGTGGGACTGTGTCGACTCAGCTGTGGTAACAAGTTTAGACCTTGTGGTACAACAGCAACAAAAATCACTGGAGAATTTTGCTGCAAGGAAATTAAAAAAACTGTAAGCTTTTTAACTGGTGTAGAAGGAACTAGAAAACCTGTAAATCTAAAACATTTTGAGAGCTGTTAAAGTAAAGCATGGAGAGCAGCTCAGCCCCAAGGCCATTGGCAGGAAGGAACTGCCAGGCTCAGGGCAAGGTCAGCCCGGAGGAACTGCCTTGCTTGGGCCAAGGTCAGCCTGAGGGAAGTGGCTGGGAGAGGCACTGCACTTCCATACCACAAACTTCCACCATGAAGGCTTGAGGTCAGACTGCTTGGACAGATGCCATCTGTCAGACATAATCAAGTGCTTTTCACATGCTTCCTATGCCAGGCACAGTGGGGGTGCTGGGGGGTCAGTGGTAAGTCCCCTGTGGCCAGGAAGAGCCCAGGTGTGGGGTAGACCGAGGAAGAGAGTGGCATGGAATGCCTTCAAACCATCGAAGAAATAGCAAAAAAAGACAAAGAACCTCCTGCTCCGGGCACATCTCTTCAACTCCACCATTCTCCCTGCATTAACATACGCCTCAGAGACCTGGGTCCTACGAAAGCAGGATGAGAATGCTATTCGGGTCTCCCAGAGAGGAATCGAAAGAGCTATGCTTAGACTATCACGCCACACTCAAGTGAAAGAAGGAATCCCGTGTTCCGATCTCTGTTGCTGTTCTAGAGTCAGGGACGTTGTTTTGTTTGCTATGTCATCGAAATCAGATGGCTGGACATGTAATGCGATTTGGAGACAGTCACTGGACTAGAGCCATTACCGACTGGATCCCACGGGATGTCAAAAGATCACATGGCCGCCCACCTACAAGATGGTCAGACTTCTAGAATCGTCAAGACCCTGAACAAACGGTTTGAGGCTCTTCGTATTCCTGAAGCAACCAAATGCTATTGGGCTACATTGGCACATGATAGGGTCAAATGGAAATGTTACTGGTGCCTGCTAGAGCAATCAATGAATAACGGGATGTCAAGTGATCAAGTGAGCAAGTTAAAGTAAACCAAGAGGAAAACGAGATTGTCAGTTCCAGGGTAGTTTCAGTTGGAGAAATGAGACATTGGGAAAATTAGGGTATATTTTTTGTCCCTTCTCCCTTCTCTTCCCTTCATCACTGTTCTCTGACCACCAGTCATGCACATCGCACTGTGGTGTGTAAAAACACCTAGCAGGGTGCTTACTCATCAGTTATGGTGCCCACACACTTGCCATATAGTCATGTAGGATTATACACGTGTGGTCCTTGCAAAGTTTCTTGCAGTGGTGCTTGCCCAGGTTGTTGTGGTGCTCACACTGCTCTCACTTTCTGGACATAGTGCCCAGGTACCTTTCAGTAATTGGTGACTAGTTATTGGTGACTTTTTGTTGTGGTACTCATACACACACACACACACACACACACACTCACACAATTCTCAGCCCATCAGACTTCCACAGTTGCATCCAGAGATTCTCAGGGGACTATTTGGTGCACATACAAGACTCCTCTCAACCACTCTCCACTCTCCGTCTCCTTGCCTCCCACCACACACAGGGTACATTTTCTCAGGATATGTGACCAAGACCTTGTAGAAATAACAGCGAATACTGAAAAACTGGATGTGAGTGAATAAGAAAAGAGCAAAATAAGGAGGACTCTAGCTAGGTCTTTGGCTTGAGCAAATTGGTGAAATCTATTAGCTGAGATATAGCAAAATATGAGAGGACCTGCATGGGGAGTGGCAGATTTAAAAAGATTACTGTGTTGTACACCATAAATTTGTATCACGGATATCTACCTAAGCAAACATGCTCTGATAATATCTTTTGAAGTGATCTAGGCAAATAATAATAATAAGAGGATCGTGGACAGAAGGCCCTGGGCAGAATAAGAAATGTTTGAATAAATAACAAATAGGTCTTTGACTAGTTTGCCACATTAGGAAATGCAAGAACATCTAACACCTCCTATCTGGGTAACTGAGAGCATCTGTTTTTTTTTGTTTTTGTCTTTGTTGTTGTTGGTTTTGCTTTTTTGGGTCACACCCAGCAATGCTCAGAGGTTACTCCTGGCTCTGCACTCAGGAATTACTCCTGGCGGTGCTCAGCAGACCACATGGGATGCCGGGAATCGAACCCTCATTTGCCATATGCAAGGCAAATGCCCTACAGCTGTGCTATCTCTTTGGCCCCCAGAGCTTCTGGTTTTTAAAAGGGAGCATTAGAAGCAAGATGGGAAGAGAAAAGTAAAATTTTATATTTATATAGACCCCCTTCGATGCTTATGAAAGACCTAAGGCCTTAAACACTGAGCATATTTTCATATTTGAGTCTGGAGTGCAGGCGGAGATAAGAGCTAGAGATTTAAACTTCAGTGGTGTAAACATAGTCATCCTGGAAGCTACATGAGAGGATGAGATTACTGAAAAGAGCCTGCAGTGCAGAAACAAAAGGAGACTATTTCAGATGAGTATCAAAACTTGACACAGTTTATGCTGGTTAATCAAGCAATCTTAAAAATGCAGGGAAGGGAGGGCATAGCGCAAATGCCTTTCCAAATCAGGCGCATTGTTTTGTCAGCACAACTCCTCTCTGGCTCCTCTTACAATGAACGTAAGTCTCACCTGTAAAGATCCAAACCTGCAGTCACAGCACAGGGTGAATAAGGAATTCAGAATTTGGTCTCAAACACCTGGGCAGTACATATTGTTGGTGGGCATGGTGCAGCCTTCATGTACATAATATGGGGATTCCTCAAAACATTCTTAAAAGAACTGTGATGCAGTCTCTCAGTAATCGTACTCTAGGGTGTTTCTTGTTGCAGGACTCCTCCAAGAGCCCCTTTTTTCTACCCTGTGGAGATTTTTCCTGGCATATCTTGCTCAAAACATTAGCATATAAAAGGACATTGGGTGAGGTGCTGGGAGAAGTTACCTGAAGGCATTTGACTCTGCCAGGAGAAGTTTACATTTGGCTTGCAGCTCCTCCCAGCTCTGCTAGGAGGCTTTGAATTTTCATCCCTAGATAGCCCAGCCCAGAATGGGCTGGGCTGGGGAGTTTGGGAGGATTTTGAGCTATAAAATAAGCTGCAAAGAAAGAAGCTCGCTCTCTTTTTTTTTCCCCCTTTTTTGCCTTTTCGGTTTCCCTTGGTGTTTGCTTCTCCGTCCTCTTCATTCTCTGTTGGGCCTCAACACGTGGTGGCAGCCATCTTAGCCTGCACCTGGCTGGGGCCTAGCTGGGAACGCAGAGTCCGGAGGCTGTCCCTGCTCTTGGATTGTATATTGGAACCTGTAATAGTAAAGCCCTTTTAAAACTGCATCGGATTCCTGAGTCTTCATCCATTCCCCCGGCTTCGGAGGTAGAAGGGAACTTCACTTCCTGGCACTGTTGGGGACCCGCGGAGCTCCCGACAGTTTCTCTTTAAAAAAAGTGAAGAATAAAGGTCAGGACCTTGAAGACATATTTGCAATTCCATGTTCATTACATCATGTTTAGAGCCAAGACAAAAATAGAAACAATATAACTTCACAGCAGATTAATGACAGAGAAACATTCTATGTAACAATGGAAGCCCTTTAATCTGGTGGAGGGGAGTTGACACTGATGGGAAGACGGGTGCTGGAACATAGTGCACCTAAAACTCAACTCTGAACGAATTTGTAAATTACCGTGTCCTAATAAAAATAAATAACTTTTTTTAAAAAAAATACAATTGTCAACTTGTGACAACTTGCATGAACCTCGAAGATATTCAGGTTGAAATGAACAGACACAGAAAAACAAATGCTACATGATTTCACACACCTGAGATTTCAAAACTAGTCAAAGCCATACAATCAAAGACTTGAATAGTAGTTTCTAGAGGCTGGGGAAAGTAGTGGGAAATTGCTCATCAAAGGTCATAAAGTTTGAAATAAGATATCTATGATCTATTGAATACTGCTCTATTGCACTGTTCATAGAATCCTTAAACATACCCTGTTTATTTAAAGATGTATTCAGAGGGTAGATCTCATATAAAGTGTGTTTAACACACACTAAAAATGAGGGGTAGTTTTATCTGCAGTTGACTACGGGTTGGGTATGATAGTTGTTTGTCTTTAGAGGCTGTTGAGGGGTCAGTAAGCAAGACACAGCAAAAAGCGAGCAGAGCTGATGGCAAGGGGGCTGGCAATTACAATAAACCGGGTTATCATGACTCCAAAATCTCGGAATGGTCATTGTGCCACAGTCCCCTCCTTAGAACAGTGGAAGGTCTGTGTCGGGAGGAAGTCTGGAGATCATTTGTTGTCCTGAGAGAGCAACTTGTCAGAAGAGGCAAGGCAGAGTATCTTCTCTCAAGTTAAGTCTGTGATCATACTGGACGCATTCTTGAAACTACTGATGAGCCTCGTGTCAGAGGAAATGAAGCCGGTGTTTGCATATGCCCTCTGCATGCTGTGTAGCTGCAGCTGCTCGTAGAGGGAACCCTGTGTAAAAGTTCAAGAGCAAACTCGGGTCTCAAGCCACCAAGACTGCAATCCCAGCTATGTCCCTTAGGAGTCTTACAGCCTTAACATCTTTTAAGTTCTCCTCTTCTGTGAATGGGGGGAGAACGAATACTGTCTCAGAGTTGTTATGAGGATTAAGTGAGAAAATACCTGTCAAGCCCTGGGCCTAATGCCTTGCTCATGATATGTTCACTGTAAATTTTACTGATCTTTTTATTGCTTTTGATATTACTTTATATTACTTGCCTCGGTCTTTTAGCACCTGAGATGGAAACGTTAATAACACACCCAGAGGTTTGTTTTTCTGGCATGTAGTGTACATAAAACAAATATTTGTTGAGAAAGTGACAGGAAAGAAGGAAAAGGAGAGGCTATTGAAAGTCGTTTCTTCAATGAGCCTTATTTCAAAGCATGGAAAAGATTTATTTAGAATTAATATCACCTATTTTCTAATCTGTGATGTCTTCAACTAGGACTTTTAACATAATATAAAAAAGATTGAAGCTGTGTATTTGTATGTGTGCTTTTTAAAGATAATGGAGTAAAATACCTTCATTTCACAAACATTAGCCAAGAGAAAGAAAGGAATACCATAACGTAAAAGAAAGGAATTACACGTTCTAAGTTGGAACGTGGGCAACCCAGAATGATAATGAGCCTCCCGTGTGTTTTAAACATGACAGGTCATGTCAGAGGATTATACTTGTTTCCTGTGAAACTCACTTCATGAATCTCTCAGTGTGTTCATACTGCTGCAGCTATGTACTGGTCAGTGGCCAGAAACAATGTGCATGTCTTATATGACCTTAGATGGAATTGACTCAAAAGGGTGTATCTTACAACAGAAACTTCCATCAATCTTGTTGTGCAATAGTTAGGAGTGAGATTCTTACACTGAAAAAAAGACAAAATCATGGACTATATGATCCGAGAGCCTAGATTTGTGTCCAACATTCAGCAACTTTAAGTAGGAACAGTGACAGCACTGGGAAAGGTTTAGAAACAAGTCAGTTAATACATGTAAGGGGCTCACCCTGGCTTGTTGTTCACTCTAGATCAATAACTACTACAGTTCAGAAGTCCATTGCTCTGAGCATAGAGATATGGGATTATTTAGGTCATGTCTTAAGAAAGAAGTGGGACTTCTTCAAACAGAAGAGCATCAGCTATTTCAGACTTGAAACTAGAAGTGAGTGTGGCTTATTAACGGTTTTCAGAATAGGAATGCTGTGCTATATTTAGTTCAGTGAGCACTGAAGGCGCAGTGAGGCAGGATGTTGTAAGAGTGAGATGCAAACAAAGGAGTAGGTTTCAGAGCCGGAGGTTTGCATGCAATTTGTGTACAAAGCATCAGTTTTGTGTTTCGCCCACACTCATAGTGCTTGGAAGTTACTCCTGGCTCTGCACTCCAGGGTTAATCTCAGCAGTGATGTGATGGGGATCAAATTGGGTTTTATGCCTGCAGAGCATACACTCTGCCCGTAGAAGCTATCTCTCTGGCCCAAGTGTAAAAATAATTTTTGGAAACTTAATTTGACAAATGAGCATTTAGGCATGGAAACTAACGGCAGTAATACCAATCTTGGGATAATTTCCATAGCCTATGCTTTGATGGGCTAAGAACCAGAGTGGTGGGAAGGGAGGCGAAGTTAAGAAACATCAGTAAGACCTCCTGATCCATGTTTTCCGTCACCTTGGTTCGTGCTATTTATTTTCATATCCTGCAAATAAATGCAGTCATTCTATATCTGTCCTTTTCCCTCTGGCTAATTTCACTTAGCATGATCCTCTCCATGTCCATCCATTTATAGGCAAATTTCATGACTTTGTTTTTCCTAACAGCTGCATAGTATTCCATTATGTAGATGAAACACAGTTTCTTTATTCAGTCATATGTTCTCTTGCACTTGTCAGTGGGTGGAATCTACTGCAAGTGTGTGGGAGTCAGGTTAGGTTAAGACAGATAAAGGAACAGTGTACTAATAATTGTTGGAAATGATAATTTCCAACTAGTCTAGAACTGAGCATTGAATGTAGGCAAAGAGCTATACATGATAACTTCTAACTATGTATGCAAGCCACAATGTGTAAGAGAAAGAAGAGAGAGAGAGAGAGAGAGAGAGAGAGAGAGAGAGAGAGAGAGAGAAGAGGCAATGTGCCTGCCATTGAGGCCAGCTGGGAGAGGTGAGAGGGAATTTGGGGACATTGGTGGTGGGAAATGGGCACTGGTGGAGGGTGGGTGCTGGAACACTGTGTGACTGAAACCCAAACATGAACATCTTTGTAATTGTGTATCTCATGGTGGTATAATAAAAACAAATTTAAATAAATAAAAAAACTAAAATAAAAAAAAAATTAGTAAGAATGATAGAAATGAGCCTTAAGTTTTGGTTGAGAGCCAGTGTGGGGGAGGATGAGGCTGTAGGATACCAAACTGCAAAGCCTGACTGGCCAAAAGAACTCTATTTGTAATAGGTACATACGCTTGTACCAGTTGAGAGATTCATGAGGATTGAGGCAAAGAGTTGCACATTTCATGGCAGTCTCCTGGTGTTTGATAGGACAATGGGATATCCAGTGACGTTAAAATTGGGAGAAGCAGAATTACAGTTCAAGAGATGTCAATGGTAAGAGTCCACATGTTATATTCGGAGTTGAATCAATCTTAGGTGGAGAAAGGAGAGACAGGAAGTTTCTGATGTGAGAATGAAGCAACAGTGAAGCCAGATGCTTGCCTGCAAGTGACACCCAGGAACTGCAGTGAAGGTTAATAGTGACATACTGGGGGAGTTGGAAGGTGACTAAATACTCTCTGGGAACTGCATGATCACGAAGACTCGCTTTTAAAAAAAAACGTATCTTTAGCTGTTTCCTAGACTTGCAAGGCCAGGCGGACGTGAAGACTGTTTGCAGCTGAGGGAATTAGGCCTCAGGGAAGCCACGTTCTGTGATTTCCCTTGAGAGAGCCATAAAATCTGGTCTGCCCCTTTTCAGGATGTTTTCTTTAGAGTCTGTTATTCTAGCTACTGCTGTCTCTTAGTGCCTAGCTCAATACGCTTCGATTTGGACTTCACTGTTTACAAAGTGTGCTATAAAGTCTGGGATTGCTCAACACTGGAGCCCCGGCCGAGCATGCATGCGCCTGGCAGCAAGTACCGCTTAATCTCTGCATCAACTGAAGCAAGTTTTCTGCCACACTGACACTGGATCTCGCTCACTCTTTTCACTTGTATATTCTTTTTCAGCTAAGTGACTAAATTTGTCACTTTTAGAAAATTAAATAAGCTGTTTACACTTATGCTGCTTACCTTGTACTCACAAAATTAAATAATTCATTTTTAATAATGATGCTTCCAGAAAATTAGTGACGCTTGCTGCTCTTTTATAATGTTGCGGCCATGCGGTTCATCAATGAATGCTGGACTTAGAGATGCCTACAAGAGTATGCTACCTGCACGGCAGAGCCTGGCAAGCTACCCGTGTTGTATGTGATATATATGCCAAATACCAGTAACAATTATAGACCTCATTCCGGAATGGATTGAGGCTCTTTATGTTCCTGGAGCAAGCAGATGCCTTGGGCTCTACTAACATGAGACAGGACATATATATGGAGATGTTACTGGGGCCCGCTCGAGCAAATCGATGATAAACGGGAAGACAGTGATACAGTGACAGTGATACATTTGAAGTTGGGCTTTAAGTCTTACCACATATAAAGCCAAATGGTTGTAATAATATTTTTAAACGCCATCAGTTAAAAAACCGTATCGCTGTGTTTCTGCGCTTCTAAAGGTGATGCCCTAGACTCACCTTTCTAAAGGTGAGTATGAATATTTTTGCACAATTTAGAATATTTTTGCACAATTTAAAAATATTTTTGCACACTTTAAAATATTTTTGCACAATTTAAAAATAATTTTACTGGAGGTTTAGATTTTTGAGATGTTAACCTTTTCATGGAATCCTTATGAAGTCAAAATTACATTAATACCTTTCCCAATTTTGTTCTAAAAAAAATTGGAAAATTCCAAGGAAAACACATAGACATCATTTTAACACAAACTGTGTCTTCAGACTTATTTGGGGGCGCCGGTGGGCCCCCCTGACCCCCCACCCCCCCCCGCCCCCCAGTGAAAACTGCCCGGGGGGTGCGGGGCTGGGGGGGTGGGGTCATGGGAGGGTGGGGCGCCGGGGGGGGGGGGTTCTTTCAGTACTGTCTTCAGTACTGAAAGAAAAAACAATAATCCATTCCAAGCACTTAAAACAGTAATGTAAAATTGTCCCTTCTATGCTTGAAGGCTCAGAAGTTTCTCAGGTCTGGTGCTTAGTCTTGTTAACAGAAGGACTATATATAGAAATAGAACCTGGACCAACTAAGGATTACAAGGAAGGAGCAGTGAGAGACTTCATCTGATTGCTGTTTGTCATCACAGATTTCCGTGAAATTTACTTCCACCTCTGAAGCCCCGCTGAGAGTACTGGAACAGAGGTTTTTCTGTGCTGATTATTACCTTCTGGAGAGGAGGAATGTCCTTTCAGTGTTTCTTCAATTTCGAAATTGCAAAATCACATTCTAAAAATAGTTGGTAGTAAGTTAGCCAAATTTCTTTGCTGAAACATTTGTTTTGAACCAGGGAGGACCAAGTTAAAAAAAAAAAAAGTTAATTGCATTAAGGGAATCACGACATCATAGTTCTTTGACAGATTTCTCTAACAGTCTCACTACTTTCTGGAGCCTCTCCTCTCCCTGTGTTCTCCTGCTGTTCATTCTGGGGGAAAGGGTCTCTCCATTCTTCCTCCTGGTAGACAGTAGCCCACCCAACCCACTGCAGTCATCTTTGTCCTGGGGCTGATGAACTGGAGGGAAAGAATCCAGGAATGCTAGAGTTGGAGGCTGACTTCTAGAGCCTAACCCTTCTCCGTCTCGATTTGTAGATAGTATACGTCAACTGTCTTCCTTTTTCTCCTCCATTAAAAACTTTTTATTTTATCAAAGCCCCAATGTCCAACAGTTGAACTCTGAGGCCCAAGCAAAGTTTCTGAACATGACTTCTCTCACCAGGCAACTGTACACCTACTGCCTGACTGATGCTTACAGTCAGTCAGCTTGCTAGGCCTGAGCACACACCCCTTTATACTTCTAATCCCACCTGGAGAAGTATGTGGACCAGTTGTGTTTATTTATCACATGTTTATTTGCTGAAACATTTCCTACAGCAAAATGACAATGACAGCTTTACTTATTCATGTTTTACTTAATTTGATTGTATTCTATAAATCTATGGTATGAATAAATTAAAAAATTGCTACTTATATGAAAATGTTTTGAAAATTAAAAGATGAGTTATTCATAATAAAGTGATATCAAATTATGCATGAAAATATAATGGGAACATGTTAGGTAAAAGCACAAACAAATTCAGATTTCTGTCTTTAATGTCTTATTCTACTTTAATGGAACTGAAGCTAGGAACTACTGATGGCAACTATAGGTGAGATTTATATTTTTAGAATATGCAGAGGGGCGGGAGCAATAGTAAAGACGGTAGGATGTATGGCTTGCATGTGACCGACCTGGGTTCAATTCCTGACATCCCATATAGACCCCCAAGCATCACCCAGAGTAATTCCTGAGTGCAGAGCCAGAAGTCACCCCTGGGCATCACCAGGTGTGACTCAGAAACCCCAAACAAAAGTTTTAAAGTGCAAAATCAGAAGCATATTGTTCTATTTTTATAACCAAAGTTATTCCCAACAGTCTTCTGGTATTAAACCAGATTGGCATACAGTGATCTGCAGCGTTGTTGACACATGATGGGGATTCCCTAATTGTGAGCTGTTATCATGGCTATTATTAATTTAATGGTTTTTGCATTCAAGTAAAAATTTTAGAAAGAAAACAAAATGTTGCACCCATGAAGAAAGCAAAATAGGTGTAACATTAGATCAATTTAATATGTATTTTAAAAATATATATTGCTGTATGGGACAGAAATATAGTAAGCTGTAAAACACTTGTTTTGCATGCAGCTGACCCTAGTTTTATCACCAGCACTGAATATGGTCCCTCAAGCACACCCAAATATGATCCCTAAGCACAAAGCCATGCATATGCCCTGAATACCACCGAGTGTAGCTGAAAAACAAAGTTATTGTACAATGTATATATGTATATAAATATACGTACATATATGCATATATGTGTATATGCATAAGTTTTTAATTTAACAGCTAAATAATTAGGCAGTGCTAATTTATCACATGAATTTCACTTGATAATTTATTCATTAATCTTTTTCAAAATATTTCTGTGCAAAATTTAGGAGATATTGAAAATCACATTGATGTAAAGTTTAGTTAGTAGAAAAAATGATTCATTCATGAAATGTAATCCTACATTAGTTTATTTGTTTGTTTGTTTTTTGCTTTTTTTGGGACACACCCAGAAATGCTCAGGGGTTACTCCTGACTTTGCACTCAGGAATTTCTCCTGGCAGTGCTCGGGGAACCATATGGGATGGCAGGGATCAAACCCGTGTTGTCCATGTGGAAGGCAAATGCCCTACCTACAGTGCTGTCGCTCTGGCCCCAATCCTACCTCAGTTTATTAGTAAATTGCCTTAAGGACTTAGGAAAGTATCTGATATTCCTGACTTTGTGTTTTCTGTTAGGTAAGGATGATGCCTAGCAACTTAATTAAGTTAGCATGAAACCAGAAGAATTACTTGGATAAAAGTACTTTGATCACTTGATCAATTGACATCCCAATATTCATCGATTTGCTCAACCGGGCACCAGTAACATTTCCATTTGACCCTATCACGTGCCAGTGTAGCCCAATGGCATCTGGTTGCTTCAGGAATACAAAGAGCCTCAAACCGTTCATTCAGGGTCTTGACGAAGAAGTCTGACCATCTTGTAGGTGGGCGGCCACGTGATCTTTTGACATCCGTGGGAAAGTACTATATGCTGCTATTTGTATTGTCTCACTTGGATGTAAGCTCTGCCCTTCTAAGTGGGCTATCCTTGCTATATGGAGCTCTCAAATTCTCCAGAAAGGCATTGGTAAAATGCTATTTTTCCCATTGATTTTCCATCAGAAACCCAGGTCTAGTCACTTAGTATGGTGCTTACATCAGGTTTCAACAGGTGAAACGTGCCTTCTCATTGAAAACAAAAGCAACTCACAATGCAGTAATGTGATTGAAAGGGAAAGATCCTGTTTCATTAAATTATCTGTGCACTAAATTAAGCCTTTAATACGATAATCAATCTTGTAAGCCACCGAAGAAGAACAGGTACACTGATGTGAGGTTTAAACTCTTATTAATTTTAGGGGCTCTGGCCAAACCCAATTAATTCCTGTTATGTGAATCTAGTCTACATGCTGACATAAAGTCATTTTCAGAGCTGACCATGGAAGAGCATTCGTAATATTTAATGTGTGATCCTGTAGCAAGAAAATGAGTCTGTGATGATTATATATGGACCGAGGCCAAAATTCTAGGTAATCATTATATTAAAAAATATACATGAAAATCAATTATTTAGAAGACTTTCAAGTATCTCTATATGCTATTCTTAGGAGGTGAGAAAGGATGATTCCTTATGAAACAATAATATTTTAAATAAAAGACATTTTCTTTCCTATTTTAACTAGCTGTTTAAAAGAAATTAATATTAACCCATATTTTCATTTAATTAAATTGGCATGTATGAAAATTGGGCATGGATTTTATAAAAAACCGTGAAACTTGATTATCCCTTTTTGACAAGTTTACTATATAGTGTAGGAGATATGTACTAATCTAACTAATGCACTCCATCTGTGATGTGTGGCGAGCCAAGCTTGACCAAAAAAGTGCCTAATACCTGAGTATACTCTCATTTTTATGGCCTAAAGTCAAATTGCTTTTTTTTAGGCAGATGGTTTCCAGGAACTGGGGAAAGATCATCTGGACATCATTATTTCACAATGGATGTAGAGTTTCAGTCATTCACTATAAAAATGTTCTGTTGGTCTGCTATATAATATTGTGTTTGTCATTAACAATATTGTATTGTATACATGAAATTTGTTAATATGTTGTTACATATCTCGATGAGATATCCACCCTGCTGCAGTCTTTTTGATCCGCCCAGGTATGCTGATCTAGAGAAAGACATGGGGCAGAGCTGCTACTGGCTCTCACTGTGCCCAGTCGCTCATGAGGGATGGCAGTTTCTATCCCTGGCCCGCCACCCCAGCAGAGCCTCACAACAAGCCAGACGACCCCCAGTCCATGAGGGCCTCCGTTTTCCACATCCGGACTTCCCCCCTCATCAGAACTCCACCCAGCAGACCAGCCTATCACAGCCCGGCTCATCAAGATCCACCCTGCTGCAGTCTTTTTTTTTTTTTTTTTTTTTTTTGGGTCACACCCAGCGATGCTCAGGGGTTTCTCCTGGCTCTGCACTCAGGAATTACTCCTGGCGGTGCTCAGGGGACCATACGGGATGCCAGGGATCGAAGCTGGGCCGGCACAGGCCGGCCGCATGCAAGGCACACGCCCCTACCCGCTGGGCTATCGCTCTGGCCCTGCTGCAGTCTTTTTGATCCAGCCCAGGTATGCTGATCCAGAGACAGACATGGGGCAGAGCTGCTACTGGCTCTCACTGTGCCCAGTCGCTCATGAGGC
This sequence comes from Cryptotis parvus, assembly GCA_021461705.1. NCBI lineage: Eukaryota > Metazoa > Chordata > Mammalia > Eulipotyphla > Soricidae > Cryptotis > Cryptotis parvus. The sequence goes on from JAJIBD010038877.1 coordinate 248,300, forward strand.
GCCCGGGAGGGATGGCAGGTTCTATCCCTGGCCCGCCACCCCAGCAGAGCCTCACAACAAGCCAGACGACCCCCTCAGTCCATGAGGACCTCCATTTTCCACATCTGGACTTCCCCCTCGTCAGAACTCCACTCAGCAGACCAGCCTATCACAGCCCGGCTCGCACGGCCACAAGCAGTCGCGTGGTTCATCAATAAATGCTTGATTTTGAGATGACTACAAGAGTATGCTACCCGCACAGCAGAGCCTGGCAAGCTACCCGTGTTGTATTTGATATGCCAAATACCAGTAACAATTATAGACCTCATTCCCATGACCTGATGGAATGGGTTGAGGCTCTTTGTGTTCCTGGAGCAAGCAGGTGCCCTTGGGCTCTACTTGCATGAGACAGGTCATATGGAGATGTTACTGGTGCCCACTTGAGTAAATCGATGATGAATGGGAAGACAGTGATACAGTATATATATATATATATATATATATATATATATATATATATATATATATATATATGTAGAGGACTCCCTAGCATGCTCACAGGACTGACGTTCAATACTTGAGTCCAGTCGTGTTGGTGGTCCAAGGATCACATGCATTTTTGCTTGGGTGCCATTTATGTTGGGGATTAAACTTGGGTCCCTAGGCATGCAAGACACTGACCCTGAGCTATTTCCTTGGCCCCTAGTTTGTCTCTTTATCACAGTGAGCTAAAAAAAGAAAAGAAATTTGTAGATGACCTTATATATTCTCTATATTTGTTCATCATGAAAATGGGGGGGAAAGGAATAGCAATCCTTGTAAGGGCAGAAAATTTAAAAATGATGACCAATGAGGACAGTTCCTCATACTGTCAATAACTTACCAAAATGTCACAGGAAATTACAAAGCAACATCATTTGACACTCTTTTTTAAATTTTTATTAAAAAGACATTATTTACAAAGTTACTGATAGTTGTGTTTTCAGCATACAATAATTCAACATGAGTCCTTCCACCAGAGATAGCTTACCTCCACCAGTGTTGCCAGTGAACCTCCCATACCAACCCCTACTCCCCCCTCAGCTCTCCCCATCCTGCAGGCCCACCCACCCCACCACCTACCGACCTGTCAACTTGACAGGCACATTACAAAGTTTCAGTTGTTGCGTCTTATGTCTCATGTTTTCAGTTTTTTGAATCTGTGTTTTAGGTATATGGCTATACGCCTCATTAATATCACTAGTATAAATGAAGCCCTGATACCTGTTAAGCCATTATTTCTCTTCATCCCCACTTGATTTCTTTCCTTCTCTCTCCTCTCTTAACCACTGGGGTCAAAGATGATCTAAGAGCCCCCCATTTGAGCACAATCCATTTCTTCATCCAGTATTCTATATTCCACAGATAAGTGATATCATCTTGTGTTTGTCTTTCTTCCTCTGATATCTTACAGTTTCAGCCATGTTGCAGCAAATTGTATGAATTCATCATTTATTGCATCTCCATAGTATTCCATTATGTATATATATACCACATCTTCTTGATCCATTGCCATTGGTCATCTAGGTTGATTCCATATCTTAGCTATTGTTATGTGTGCAGCAATGAATAATGGTGTGGATGTGTCCTTTTGAAAAGTGTTTTTATATCCCAAATAGATGTCCAAAAATGCACTTGCTGGGTCATATGCTAGTTCAACTCTATGTCTACTGAGAACTCTCTATAATGTTTTTCATAGCACTTGTACAAGACAGCATTCCCACAAGCAGTGGATACATTCCTTTTTTACTACATCCCTGCTAACAAAGATTGTTTCTACTACTTTGATATGCCCCATTGTCACTGGTGTGAGACGATATCTCATTGTTTTCTTGATTTGAATTTCTCTAATGATAAGTGATGCTGTGCATTTTTCATGTGCCTACGGGCCATCCACTGTCTTCCTCTGAGAAGTTTCTAATTATTTCCTCTCCCCCATTTGTTGATCAGGGATTTTGAATTTCTTTTTTGTTGATCTTTTTTTATTTTATATATGCTGGTTATCAAACCTTTATCTTATGTGTTGAATGCAAATATTATTTCTCATTCAGTAAGCTGTGTTTCAATTTTAGCTTATGTTTTTGTTTTTGTTTGTTTGTTTGTTTGTTTTCTGTCACACAGAAGCTCTTTAACTTTAGGTAGTCTCATTTATTTATTTTTTTTATTTTGTATACCTTTGAGGGCCAAATCTTGAAGTGTTCTGCCTATATTTTCCTCAGTGTACTTTATAGTTTCTGCTTGAATCTCAAGGTCTTTGACCTACTTTTTTTTTATTATACCACCGTGAGATATACAATTACAAAGAAGTTCATGTTTGGGTTTCGTTCTTACAGTGTTCCAGCACGCATCCCTCCACCAGTGCCTATTTCCCACCACATGTCCCCAACTCTCTCCCCCATCCCCTAGCTTGCCTCTATCACAGGTTCTTTATCTCTTTTCTCTCTTTTTTTCTCTCTATCTTTCTCTCTTCCCTCTCTTACATACTGTGGATTACAATACATACATTTAGAGGTTATCATGTGTATCTTTCTGCCTGTATTCAATGCTCAGTTCTAGGCTGGTATTATCACTTTCGACAATTATTAGCACACTCTCTTTGACATACTTTGAACTGACTTTTGTGTGAGGTGAAATATAGCTATAGTTTCTTACATGTGATTACCCAATTTTCCCAGACCGTTTTTAAGAGGATATCTTTACTCCACTTCACGTACTCAGCTCCTTTATCCAAAATTAACTGCATATATATGTAATTTTGTCATAGGGTATTTGGTTTTGACCCATTGATCAGAGGGTCTATCTTTATTCCAGTACTAACAGCATTTGCTTTCTAAATTGCCGTTTCCCCCCACATCAATTTAATATCTTCCCCTGCTTGCATGACAGATTACATAAACAATGAGAATTTGCTGGATAAAATCAGTTTTTACGGAGGAAGATTTTGAGTTCTAGCCTAAACAATATTCTTATCACCAGGCCATGAAAGTGCAACCTTAATCATGGTACTGATACATGGGTGAGCAAGTAAATAGAGAGTTGCAATTACATCAAGGTGGATTAAAGTGGTGAGTTAGATTGTGAATGGAGAGTCAAATTCCAACCTGTGGGGATCAGTTGTGTTGTAGGACTCATAACTTATTGATGAGCTGTACAAATGACATAAATACCTTCATCTAAAATGCAGAAATTACTAAATCAATTGTAGCTGCTGCTACCTTATACCAGGAAACTCATAGTAATAACATTCAAAATGCTCCAGGGTATATTTTAAAGCATTCTAAGGTGGAATAGTGTTAGCTGACATTACTATAACTGGTATATTTAATCACAAATGAAATTTGGTGAAAGCTTGATTTAAAAAGCAAGTCAATAGGATCCTTTGTCTCAGTTAAGGTTATAAGAATAGTAATATAAATGACTCATGCTGATAATAGTTATTTAAATGAAGCAGGATAGCAGAAAAGGGAATAAATCTTAACATTGCTTAAATCTGAGCATTCTGAGAACTTGTTAAAGTTTTGTTGTTGCTTAAATTTTAAGGCCAAACTTTGAAAAGGATATTCTTTTTAAAAGTCAGTGTGCAGAGAAGAAAACAATGTATATAAGTATGTAATGTATATTAACACATTTTGGCCTGCAATATATTATGTTAAATTACATGAAATCTGTTGATACACAATGTTATTTAAGGGAAGAATTGGAACTAATCTAGATAAGCAAGAGATAAATATATAATTATCATCTTGCTAGAATTGTTCTCAAAATGATCTAAAGCTCGCTTCTCTCTTTTAGATAATTAAGCAAAAAGATAAGCTATTCTATATTTAGCATTTTTTTTTACTATTTTTTTAGTTCGGGGACCATACCTGGTGGTGCTCAGGGCGTAAACTTGGTACTGCACTCAGGGATCACTCTTGGTGGGCTCCAGGGACTGTATGGGGTGCCAGGGATCCAACCCCGGTTAGCTGCATATAAAGCAAGCATCCTACCCTACTGAACTATCTCTCCCACCCTTTTCAACTTCCAGAAAAAAGGTCCTTCTTGATTATCAAGATGTAAAATTGATGGCGGTCCTTGGCAGTCCCCGGCAGTATCGGGAGTGGGTTCCCCTTTACCTCAAGGTCTAGCGACAGATGGACAAAACCACAAATTCAGCACAGCTCCAAAAGGCTTTTTCTTATTCCCAATAATAAAACAAACTTTGCTACTACAATCCAAGGTGATAGGATCTCCCAGGCCTCTGGCTGCTGGTCAGATTTCTCTGACCATGTGCTCAGGCCAAGATCTCCCCACCAAGACACATGCCCCAAAATGGACCCATCAGAACGAATCCTCCTTCATATACTGCAGCTTTTCTTCTTCCAAGTCTGCCAAAAGCAAAACACGGGGCCTTTGTGGGCTGGACTTTGCAAAGTCAAAAACCAGGACTCACATACAAATCTCTAGGTAAACCACACCTAGCCCAGGTCTCTACAAATGCACCTGGCAGGGCCTCAGTCCCTTCTACCCAATCAGCTCTTATGCAAAGCACTGTAGAGGGGGAGAGGGGCGGGTATGAAGAAATACATCTAAGAACAAAGGCATCTCAGGATGTATAGCCTGGGGAAATAACATTTTAATTTCAGATTATGAACTTCCATGCAACTAGAGGATTATTTCCAAAACCCGCAAGATCCTTGTCCATACTACTCTGCTCCAGGATAATTTTAGTGCTCTGCTCTCTGTTTTACTGAAAGGGTCATGTTCAGATGCCTGAGGCAAGCCAGCATGACACCTCCTTTAATCTTAGCAGAGTTAATTCTGAATCAGTAATCCCCACATAACCTGGCTTCTTCCTGGTAAAACTGAGATTGTCCCATGCTTGGACCCATGGGAGATAAGAGGAAAGATGATCATACTAGATAACATTGGAGTCATAATAGAAATTATAAGATATCTCAAGAGTTTTTAGAATCACTCTGCTTATTCATTCCTGGCCCCAATCTTCTATTGTGATTTTCACAAGAGAGATCTCATTAACATGGGCCCTGACCTTAAGGCAATGCAAATGACTTTAAGCTGCAGAGACCCCAGGCCACTTATGGTGGAGTCAGGAAACAAAAAGTAACTCATTGAAAGATCTGTTTTTCTTAGATCTCTTGACTTCAGAATTAACTACATTTAGTTCTGAGTGATTTAAATATCTGTGGAATTCCTTTCCTCCAGGAAAATTGTCTCTCTGTCCAGTTCAGTTCACCTACTTTCCAGGACTCACAAACCTAGTTTGGAATAGTTTGGATAACAGTGAGCACTGCACACTGGGGATGTGACTCAGTGGTAGAACATTTGCTTTGTATGTGTGAGGTCCTGGGTTCAGCACAGGAAAAAAAAGTGGAAAAGGAAAACAAAGTTCATTTTATTCCCATTCAGAAGCTGCACATTACACTTATACCTAGGAGTAATTTCATTCAGAGATCTATTCTATTTACTCAGTGAATTTTAGAATTACAAAATAGTTTTTATAAACTAAGATTTATACAAAGATTTAAGCAGAAAATGCAGCAGCATATTACCCCACTAATGTGTCATAGATTGCAAAGAATCTAGGGAACTTTTTTCTGGGTGATGAATATTTTACAGCTGCTTCTTCCCTGCTTCCTCAGGTCCATGTGTTTGATGAAAAGTTACTAAAACAAAGCTGTCTTTTCAGGCTAAGAATAGACTTCGTGGTAAACTGCATCCCTTAGGCAGGGAGAGCTGGGTTTGAACCCAGCACTAAAAATAAATATATAAATAAATAAAAGTCTTTTTCCTGTGGCAGAGTTAGCAGGTTAATGCCAGTGATCCATCCCAACCCTCTCACCACTTCATTATTCTGTAAACACAGAAGATATTTTGGTCTCTATCACACCTTTGTTTCTCCTTAGACTTGGAAGTAGTTTTCTGTAAAAAAAATTTAATGACTTTGATGTGATGGAAATATGAATTTCTTTTTTTTCCTTTACCAGGATGGCAGCCAATAAACTACTTGGCACCTGTGACCAGAATCCGTGAGTAAATTTTACGTAATACTTGATTCTCAAGTAACTTTAAATTGTCAAAGCAACTGCTAGAATATAAGAAAAAATCGCATCTAGTTATTAGGACACTGAAAACCTTTCCTTAAAATAAAAACCACCATCAAAATTAATAATTCACAGACTAGGTGGCACTGTTGGAGTATATAAAGGCTTGGAGATGGAGTATAGAAGGAAGAAAACTATGAACTTTGTCCTAAAATAATGTACAAAGGAAACCAAAAACATTGAAGATAGGTTTCAGTTATAACTAGCTTCAAAAGTAACTGATAATTACCTTATATGAAAATTTCGCAATTTTTGTCTTTTTAAAATGTATTGAATAATTCTGTGGCACATTGGACCATGATTTTATTTACCGAATTGTCTATCTCTATAAAATATTAAAACCCTACTAATTCAGCTTTGTTAATAAAACTTTTGACAACTTGACCAAGACTAGGATGAAAACTAATATTTGTATTATCTCTAAGGAATGGATACAATAAGCTCAAGAAAGGGAATGTTTGTAACTTAGTTGAACAGAGTAATTGTTTTTATAGCTATAGAATATACAGTGGTCATTAAGCAATAAGAATCAGTTATAAATTAAGAATGCATGTCATTAAGTAGATGTCTCCATAGACTTTATTGGCAAATGAGTATTGAAAGTAATAAAGCGACACTGCTTTTAATAAATCCTGACTTCTATAATTCATACTTGCTTCTTCCTTTTCTTTCCTACCTCCCCAAATTCATTATTCCAATCTAATGAAGTTTACCATTGTGTAATATGTTAGTCAAAGCATTTATTAGTAGAATTGGTTCAATTCCTACTCTCTTTTAATAAAATTTAATTTAAGGATGCTTATCTATAACATTGATCTGGTGGCATATGCATTTGCTTTCAGAAGGAAAAATGATATATCCTTTCCTTTTCTGTGATTTCACACAGCTGATAGTTGTTTTAAAATTTAATGCTAATTATTTTCACAAAGAAGCAAGACAAATTCCCAAAATAAAAATAGTGATTTTTTTTTTTTTTTTTTTTTTTTTGGTCACACAGGCGATGCTCAGGGGTTTCTCCTGTCTCTTCGCTCAGGAATTACTCCTGGCTGTGCTCAGGGGACCATGTGGGATTCCGGGATCGAACCCAGGTCTACCACATGCAAGGCAAATGCCCTGCCTGCTGTGCTATTGCTCCAGCCCCAAAAGTGAATATTTAAGGAGAGAAAAAGTAATCCTGAAGTCAGATAATATCATCCTTGGAGCATGCTGAAAACTTGAAATAGTAACTGAATCATCATTAATTTATTAAACAAGTATTCAAAGGTGATGCTTTTTCAACTTCACAGTGCATAGAAATAACTAAACTTTTCATCTTGAACCAGGAGATAGTAAGGCACTTGCCTTGCACACAGCTGACCCAGCTTAAATTCACAGCACCAAATGTGATCCTCTGAGCACAGAGCCAAGAGTAATTACTGAGAACGGTTAAGTGTTTCCCATAAAACAAAAACAAAAACAAAAAAAAATTATTTCTTCTTTACTTCATTGTCTTAAATAGAGATAGAGATGTACAAAAATAATTTTTTGTGTGATGAGTGATTCAAAAAACAGAGAAAATAAAGTTTGAAAGTCGGAAAGGAAGAGTTGAGGGAAGCATTCATAGAGAAACATGCTCATTCTAAAAGAATGACCAGAATGTCTGAAGAAGAGAAAGGGGAGAGAAAGGGACAGCATTTCAAAGCAGTATGTGCAAATTATGTAGATACTGGAATGAGTGTATGGCTCCAGAGAAGCAAAGGCAAGTTGCTTGTACAAATCTGAGAAGGGGTGTGTTTTGTGTGTGGTGGGGGGAAGGGAGAAGGGCGTACTACCCAAAACTATGCCCTTTTAAATGCTTGGAACATGACTGAAGTTGTGAGGGCCAGATTGTGGATGTGAGGGCTGCCTGGATAGAATAAAAATGTGAAGAAATAAGACTAGATAACTGAGGACAACTGAAATTATCTAGGGAAACCTGAGAAAATCTTCAATATCCTTGTACAGAATTGGCTTCTCTGACACAATGGGAAGGAGCAGTTAAGTAAAAGGATTTACTTAAGTGAAAGGATTTATCTTAAATTTAAAGATGAATATATTGTTTTGAGAGGATGTATGTTTGAGAACTTCCATTTATTGCTAGATAAATTTTGTGGGATATAACACAAATTTGCAATTCATTAAAGTTACAACCTGTCTCTCTAGAGTAAGGTGTTTCCATATGATTTGCTCTCAAGCCCCTGCCCCTTGAGGTGTTGCAGGTGTGGCTGCAGTGCCTGGCTGCATCAGAAGGTGGCAGACAGGAGATAGGCTTGTCTACACCCAGGGCTCTGCCCCGTGGGCCCTGGATGGTTGATGGTCTGACAAAGAAAAAGACTGGGCCACCCTGGGATGAACCCAGAGCCATGGCAGAGCCTGACAAGCTACCTGTGGTGTATTCGATATGCCAAAAACAGTAACAATAATGGAACTCATTCCCAACTAATGGAGACATTACTGGTGCCTGCTTGAGCAAATGGATGAACAATGGGAAGACAAGTGACAAGTGACAAGTGACAAAACTGCCAGACTATATGTGTGGGAAAGCATCTACTAGATTGTAGGTGTTGTATGTTGAGGGATAGGCTCATCATGTAGACAGAACACATGCAGGAAACCTTCACAGAGATCTTATTTATAGAACTGGGTCAATACATAGATTGCATAGTTTATTAAAATTGTTAATGATAAGGAATGTACAATATATGGACGAACTGAGGGAAAGAAAAATAAGGCAGTGGAGAGTGAAATAAAAAAAATGGGGACATGTGAAATGTTTTTAAACAGAATGATGACCCCTTTCTGAACACATACAACTATACGCTACAGAGCAGCCCAGTTGGATGATTTGCTGGTCTGGTTTAGAGTTAAAGGTGAGAGCCAGTACTGTGCCAGTATGGGAACAAGTGAAAAGTTATCCAGCGTAGATTCCAGAAATAAAGACCTGCTACTCTGAGCCCCGTAGTACAGCTTCCACAAGAGGTTGGTAGAATGTTATCTTTCCTGCATAAGCATAGCTGCCTCTGAGCCAGCAACTCCTGTTATTTTTTAGTTGAGTTGCCAAACTTGCATAAGGTCAAATAGTCTTCTATGAGGTAAACCCCAGCCACAAACTACTGCTCAGAAAGCACGTATATCTCAGCCTGCCCCTTCCGCCCTCTCACTTCCACCAAAGCCTATGCCCAGGCTCCTATTCCCTTTAAGATTTAGTTCTTCCGTAGCACACATGATAGTGGAAGAATTTCCCACCTCCCCTACAATAGAAAAGTAGGCAGACAGCAGGCTACCATGAACCAGTACCCAGAGGTCAGGATTCACTACTTGCAATAACTGGGTCCACACTTCTGCCTGCACATTTGAAAGTGGGTTATCTTACTGGCTGCTAGGAAAATGTCCAGTGCTCTCTTAAAATGTTTAGAGAGCCTTGGGGAACCCAGCCAAGAACTGCTAAGATCCATCTTGATAGCTACTAAACTTTCCTCAGCGGGAAACTTGAATTGCTGGAGCAAGTCCTCACCCGCCAAATGGGGGTAATAAAGAAAATATAGGCTATATCTTGCACATTATTGATTCCTATTTTAATTAATGTAAGACACATTCCTCTTTGGGGAGCACGGTTGATTCATTCACTCCATAATTATTCATTAAGGAGCTACTAAATTCAAGGTGCTAAGTTCTTGTCCAAGATCTTTGGAAGTGATGAATATAGGCATTTCCCATGAATAATATTTGAAACATTTAGAAAACCCTATCAAAATTTTAAAGAATTTTGTGTCTGTTAAAATATAATTGGAAAAAAGCATTTGGAGTTATGGAACCAAAGACCTGCATCACTGTCCTCAGGTTTGGTTTCCCCAAGCCCTCTCCACAGAAAACCAATGAGGATACCCACAATTCACTGCTGAACACCTTCATCCTGCACATTCTTCTCTGTCACTTCAAGTGTTTAGGTTGTTCCCAGACATCTTAATATCCTCATGCCCCATAGGCTGCTATACTACCTGCCAGGAGGCATTCTGAAGCCAAGCTCATCTCCAACTGCCTGGAGTGGGAGGAGCTGTGTAATGCCTTTCCTGATTCTATTTCATCCTGGTTATTTTCTCTCTACCACAAATACAAATCAGCACTTTTGAAAAAAATGCTTTGTCATCCTGTGACACACCAAGTACACCTGAGTGACTCAAAACTTCCATTTCAGAAACAGTGACCAAGATAGAAAGACAGCCCACAGAATGGGAAAAGAATATTCACCCAATACCCATCTGATAAGAGGTTAATATCCAGGATATATCAGGCACTGGTACAGCTATATCAGAAAAAAAAACAGACCAACCCCATTAGAAAATGGGGAGAAGAGATGAACAGAAACTTTGACAAGGAAGAAATTTGAATGGCCAAAAGGCATATGAAAAAATGCTCATCATCACTAATCATAAGAGAGATGCAAATCAAAACAACAATGATATATCACCTCACACCACAGAGACTGGCCCATATCCAAAAGGGTAAAAGCAACAAATGCTGGCGTGGATGTGGGGAAAAGTGGACTCTCATACATTGTTGGTGGGAATGTCGACTTGTACAACCTTTCTGGAAAACAATATGGACATTCCTCCAAAGACTAGAAATTGAGCTCCCCTTTGACCCAGCCATACCACTCCTGGGAATATACCCTGGGAAGCCAAAAACACACAGCGGAAACATAATCCGCACTTTTATTTTCATAGCAGCACTATTCACAATAGCCAGAACCTGGAAACAACCAGTATGCCCGAGAACTGATGACTGGATAAAGAAACTGTGGTACATCTACACAATGGAATACTATGCAGCTGTTAGGAAAAATGAAGTTATGAAATTTGCCTATAAATGGATGGACATGGAAAAGATCCTGTTGAGTGAAATTAGTCAGAAGGAAAGAGAGAGACATAGAATGACTGCATTTATTTGCATGTCATAAATATACCAGGTGATCTTACCAAAAGTGGAAATTACCACAAGCGCATGGGAGTCAGAGGTTAGGTAAGATAGAGAAGGGAACATGTGTGAATAAATGTCAAAAGGTCTGATACCAACATAGAACTGAGCATTAAATACAGACAAAAAACTGCAAATGATGGCTTCTAAGTGTATATAGTGCAACCCGCAATGTGTAGGAGAAGGAAGAGAGAGAGAGGGAGAGAGAGAGAGGTGATAAAAAAACCTGCCATTTAGGCAGGACGTGGGAGGGAGAGGGAATTGGGGACATGGGTGGTGGGTGATGGGCACTGGTGGAGGGCGGGGGTGCTGGAACACTGTGTGACTGAAACCTCCAAACGTGAACGTTGTAATTGTATATCTCAGGGTGGTATAATAAAATGTTTAAAAAAAAACCTTCCATTTCAATCCTGCACCATTTGCATGCAGTCTTGTTCTAGATCTGCTAGAGGAAACAACCTGTTCTTAAAAATAAACACCAGGCCAGGAGATATACAGTAGAGAATGTACACGGCTCACATGCACCCAACCCAAATTTGATTCCTGGCTCCACATGGCCCGAATGTCATCTCTTGTGACCTTTATGGCCGTGAGCATCACTAGATATGGCTCTGGAGACCTCCCCAGTACCACCAGAATAACAGGGTATGCCCAGCACTGTCAGCGCATCGGCATATCCCCAGCACTGTTGGCGTGTTGGGATATCCCCAGCACTGTATGCATATTAGGATATTCCCAGCACTGTCCAAATATCTGGATATCCTCAGCACTGTCAGCCTGCCAGGATATCCCCAGCACTGTTAGCTTGTTGGGATATCCCCAGCACTGTCCGCATATCAGGATATCCCCAGCACTGTATGCATATAAGGATATCCCCAGCACTGTCCAAATATCTGGATATCCCCAGCACTGGCAGCGTGTCGGGATATCCCCAGCACTGGCAGCATGTCGGGATATCCCCAGCACAGTCAGCGTGTCGGATTTCCCCAGCACTGTATGCATATCAGGATATCCCCAGCACTGTCTGAATATCTGGATATCCCTAGCACTGTCGGCGTGTCGGGATATCCCCAGCACTGTTGGCGTGTTGGGATATCCCCAGCACTGTCCACATATCGGGATATCCCCCAGCACTGTATGCATATAAGGATATCCCCAGCACTGTCTGAATATCTGGATATCCCCAGCACTGTCGGAATATCGGGATATCCCCAGCACTGTCCGCGTATCGGGATATCCCCAGCACTGTCCGCATATCAGGATATCCCCAGCACTGTCAGCGTGTCGGGATATCCCCAGCACTGTTGGTGTATCAGAATATCCCGCACTGCAGGATCCAAGCAGCATCACCTCCTTGGGCACTGTGTTAAGGGAGAATCATGCTTGGTGAGGAACCACATTGGGCACCTAGGCCTCCTGAGCACCACTGTGGAAGCTGCCTCCCAAATAAAAAAAGAAACACAGGCATTATCTAAATCATGATTTTAGCCTGAATTCCACTTTCCTTCTGTTTCCTTTCCTTCTTTCTTTCAGTCTCCATTTCTTGATAATTTCTCATATCTCATCTCTGCTCTTTATACACTTCCAAGGATTGAGCCACCCTAGAGAAATAGATTTTGATTTTTCGTTTTTAGTGATTAATATTTGTTTTTTTACTTGGGGCCACACCTGCCTGTGCTCCTGGCTTACTCCTGGCTCTGTGCTCAGGGTTCAGCCCTGGTGGACTCAGGGAAACATGCGGGTACCAGGGGATCGACCTGGGTCACCACATGCAAGGCAAGCCCCTTTCCTGCTGCACTGCCCCTCTTCTCCAGACGTGGGTTTAAGTCCCACTTCATTGTCCATTTAGTAACAAATACAAAATAGAAAATATGTGGTCCTGGCCTTTTCTTTGCATATTTTTCAGATTGTTCTTTCAGAGTCTTTTGCTGCCAGTGCAATTCTGTTGTATCTGGGTCAATCCTATGAATAGTCCTTGACAGCTAAAAGATAGTCCAGATGATAACATCACAGACTTGAGAATCTTGATTAAAACTATTCAAGGCAGCATCAACAGCTTCAGTTCTCTACATTCTATCCTTTGCATGTCCATGGGAAGATGACACGGAGGGTGAGGGGAAGGCTTCCTCTGTGTCATAGGTGGGTGGAAGTAATTAAAAAATCATTGCTGGGGTTATTGAACCCACAGATATTCCCTGATTTTCCTAAAGAAAGTCATCAGGCACAGCTTCTGTTAGAATAAAAAGGGAACACTCCACACAAGGTAAGGCCTTTGCCCATTTGCTGACACGTTGGCTCAAGGCAGTGGAGCTTCCTTCACATAGGTCAACATAGGTCACCAGGGTGTGTGGTTTTAAAGGAAGTTCAGCTTCTGACTGCTGCTCTGCGGGCAACACTGTGGTGCCGCCACACATCCTGTGTCCTGCCCTCGAGCTTGACATCTACAGGCATGTTCTCCTGCCCTCCACTCCTGGAAGGAACCTTTGTTTAGGTGTTTGGGGCTCCCAGAAGGAAGGCTCATCTGTTTGTGAGAACTGTTTATGACTTCCCTGCAAGTGAAGGCCGCAATCCTACATTAGGAGTAGTTTGGGGCATTTTCAGGGACATACAACTTTGCATCCTTTATGTTCAGCTTCTCTGAGCAGTAAGGAGAATTGAAAATTCCTATGAGGTCAGAACTGAGGTGAGAGTAGAGACTTGAGAGTGAAGGGGCCAATTACCTGTATTGTGAGAGGCCCTGGCTGGCAGCCGTATTCTTTGCAAGGTGCCTGGGGATCTGCTTCCCATTGTCAGCCAGAACATTCTTTCCTGTAAATCCAGGATTACTGAAGCTGCTAGGAAAGGATAGTTAGCGACTTTCCTATAGCCTTCCTGAGCTTATGTGAGAATTAAGCCTTACAAATCTTATAAGAATTGATGAGCATGGTGATAGAAAAAAAAATGCAGCATAAACTTTCCTATTTATGGCCTTAACCATTTCAGCTGAAAGGTCTGTGCATGAGGATTCTAAAACGAAAGAGAAAGCACTCTGCCATTCCTACTACTTCAGGCTCCAGTATCCACAGAGCTAGCAAATTCTGTTTGAACTGATGCTTCTAGTTCTGCATCCATAGAGATCAGCTGTGGGATTGTGGGGGGTCTTGAGAGGAGAGAAGGGCCTTATCATTCTTGTATCAGAATAATTAGCAAGTAGAAAGTGGCATCCCACCGTCAATTTAGCTGTTCTATAAAATATTTTCTTGGTGCTTGAATTAACATGAACTTATTATTTTAAGAAGCTGATGTGCAAGTGTTCCCCACCCTATCCCAGCTTCTCACTCTGGTGCAACGCAATCTAGAGGGTCAAGGTTTCCAATATTCTTCTTTTGCATTAAAATTATCTGTCTCCCCAATTGTGGTTACGCCCAAAAGTTGATTTTTTTGTTTTTGTTTTTCATCTCATTTAAAGTGCCCTGTAGCATGAGTCAGTGTTGACGGATGGAATTCTTCTCAAAGTGTAACTACTCCCCTTGCTGGCATACTGAGGCAATGACATTCATCCTTGAAAACTGAAATCTGATTCAGAGCAGGGATTTTTGTTTGGCTTTGTATTGTATTGCGGTTAGGCAAGTTTATAATTTTTCATTTTGTTTTTTGATCTTAACTATAAATTGTGACTTAACCTAATAAAACTATTTATATTAATGACATCTTAATTTACAAACCAGGTCATTTAAATTATACAGAACATTTTAAAAACACTGCTCATGCTCAGAAATTAGGAATATGTTTTAAAGTTTGTATACTAGAAGATAATAGAATCTTTTTACTTTAGGAATTGAGGTACAACTTACACATAATAAAATGCACAATCATATGTTCAGTCCAATGAGGGTATTTTTGGTTTTGTCTTTGGGTGGGGGATTGGCTTGGGGTTTTGTGGACTTTTTTTGGGTTTTGTCGGTTCATTTGGTTTGAGGCCCCTGTCAGCACTCAGGGCTTACTTCTGCCTCTCACTAAGGGGTCTTTTCGTGACGACTCAGAGGACAGTATGAGGTGCTGACAATCCAAGCTGGGTCAGGCACTCACGAGGCGAACACCTTACTGTCACTACACTGTCTCCATCGAATGAGTTTTGATAATTGTATACATTCTGCGTAAGACCATCTACAATAAAATATGGAGTCTCCAACCTAGCCATTTCCCTAGGGACCCCTTTTCAGTCCATGACTTTATCACTGCTCTCCCATCTTATTCCTGCTCCCCTGGCAACCACTTTCTTATTTCTGTATCAGTTCACCAGTCATGTGGAAACCTTTAGCTACAACTAATCCTCAAACAGTAAGCGGGCAATTCTGTCTTTTATATCTTTAATTTGGTGCCTCCTTAAAGACAGTGGTGCCTACCTTCTTTGTTCTTAATTCTTCTAGCCTTCCCCTTCATTTTTCGCCTCCTCCCGATCATGTTGCATGTCAGAGGTCACATACACTTGACTGTGATGCTCACTGGGAGTTACTTTAGCTGTGGAGCTCTTGTAACTTGGTTGCAGTACAACATCACAGTACAACAGTGATCGCGTACATCTCTGTAGGCCAGAGATCCCCAATCACAGAGCTGCAGGCTCACTGTTAGGCATTCAGGACAGTGCCAGGCATCAAATGACCTCACTGACCTCAGTATCACTTTTAATTCAGCCACTGAGCTGATTACCTTTTACTTCATTTGTTTTTATTTTTCGACTGTACCTGGAAGTACTCAGAGCTCAGTCCTAGCTCTGTGCTCAGGGTTCACTTCTTGGAAAGCTCAGGGAACCATAGGGGTGCCGGAGATCAAAGCCTGGTCACCCACATGCAAGGCAAACTCTCTTCCCACTGTACTGTCTGTATGACCTTGTCCATTTGTTACCTTTGGTATTATCCAAGGATGCCACATAGCCATTATCGAAGGATACCAGAGAGTTTTGGATACAGAGGAGAACTCTGGGAGGAAAGGGGAAAGGAACCTACAACCGAAAAACAACAAAATGTGAGCTTAGATCTTTTTTCACTGTTTTGCTCTATTATGTCTATTATTAAAGATAAGCAATCTTCATATGCTGAATGAAAGCCCTTTGTCAGAATCATATGGGGCCAGAGCGATAGCCCACTGGATGGGGCATTTGCCTTGCACATGGCTGACCCGGGTTCAATCCCGGCATCTTATATGGTCCTGCGAGCACTACCAAGAGTAATTTCTGAGTTCAGAGCCAGGAGTAACCCCTGAGCATTGCCGGGTGTGACCTAAAAAGGCAGAAAAAAAGTGTTTTCTTTATTTATGGTCTACCATTCCTTTAGTCAAAAGTGTCTTAAACTTAAATGGTAGCCCTAAATATCTGCAGAGCTAGCCGCAATGTGTAAAAAGAAGAGGGAGAGAGATGCAGAGACAGAAAGAGAGAGACAGAGGAGAAAGAGGAAATGGGGGTACCTGCTATTGAGGCAGCCTGGGGGGTGGGTGGGAGGGGGTATGGGTACTCTGGAGTTGGGAATGGGGCACTGGTGGAGGGATGAGTACTAGAATACTGTATTACCAAGAAGCAGTTATGAACACCTTTGTAATTGTATGTTTCACTGTGGTATAATACAATTTTTTAAAAAAGCTAAATAAAACTTAATACTCCTTCATGGTAAAAAAAAGTGTTTCAAGCTGAATTTTTAATTGTTTTTAAAAATGATTTTATTTTTATTTTGTGGGGGCTGGGATCTGGGGATAAAAACAAAGTCTCATATATGTAAGGTATATATTACCTCTCAGTTCCATCTTCAGCCCCAAGAGCTAAAATTCTCAAAAGTAAGGAAGAATATATTATTTTATTTTGTAATAGTCATTGCCATTTGATGTTCCACCTAAGAAGTCTTTATTTTCTCCAAGGTTGTGAAAACATTTGGCTATATCTCCAAAAGAGGTGAGAGCAAGGTTTTAAATTGGGAATAAAATTGAGGACAGTTTCCAGGGAGCTAAAGAGGCCTGTTAATAATGACTGAAACATAAGTCTGACTCTCCACTTTCACAAATTTGTTTTCACTTGTAAATTTTTAAGTGAATCCTTGATTTATCCTTCCTTTCCCCCTTAGAAGTAAAAGGTAAATTTGTGTGTTTTGAGAATTGTGAGGATTGAGCTACTCAGAGAGTTCCATGTGAGGCTTTGAGTGCCCTGTATATTATAATGAATAAAGATAATGATCTTTCTAGTACCCGTGATTTTATCACATTCCGTCCTTGAGCAGTTCCTCCAATTCCAGGGAGCCAGACCATGTTATTTCTAGTCTTGATCCTCATCATTACAGCAGAACGATGATAGCAAATTATCATACATCCCCTAATAATATCACTTAGTACATAAACCTATTTAAGCACACATCATTTTTAATATCTTAAGTATGCATATGTAACATTCTCATTACTCTTATTAAGGTGATGCTCTAACATACCTGGAACTAAGGAAGGCTATGATCATATTAATTCCTTTGGGTAGCATTTATTGATCTGTGCCATGAATCCACAGCTCTAAGCAAACAAACCAGGTACTTGACCTTTAGAGACCTACTATCTAAATGAGGAGAATGGGGTGAGCAAAGGTGTTGTTTAGATTCTGTAGATCTTCTGCAGGTTGCAACAGGATACTGTGAAAACAGTAGGGCCAAAGAGAGATTCGAGCAGCAGACTTGGGTTTGATACTGTGTGATAGCCTGAGCTAGGATCAGATACCCTGATCTGCCTCTGCCGGGAGTGATGACCACAAGACCCAGACTAATTCCTGAGCACCACCAGGCATGGCCCCCCAAAATGGAAAATAGTAACATACGAATTTCTTTTAGGTACACCTGACCAAGAAGGTGGCATCTAAACAGTGATTGAGAGGGAGCCAGCCACATTGTAAGAGTGGGTTAGAGAGGTCTGAGCGGGAGGAGCTGCATAGGTAAAAGTTTTAATCAGGTAGGTGAGTTGGTGGGGCACAGATCAAGGGAGTAGATACAATCAACAGAGGTGAGAGGCAGGATATGGAGAAGCAGTAGAGGCAGGAGAAAGAGTTCATTGCACGATCATCGTAGAGAGCCTGCTTGGCCGGGGTCATGAGCTAAATTGATGAAGAGTTTCCTGCCTTGCAGGAGCTTCACAGCAGAGCCCTCTTCACTTACAAAATAAGCAGGAAGCAGTTTTTTCTTAGAATAAAGGATATCCATTGATACTTTCATATAGAATTTTAGAATGTAATTTAGATTTATAATACTGATTGAGAACAAACAGCCTGAGATGGCCAGGATGCCATGAACAAAAACCCTGGTATTCCATATGGGGTTTTTTTGTTAAGCTAGGAAATATTTTTTTGGGAAATATTTTTGTATTAAATATTATTTTCTCTTCAAAGTAATGAGATTTTCCAAGGAAAGCTGCGGTAATAAACCAGTGATAAATCATTCTCAGGCAAGTAATGTGCACTGAACATTAGAGCTATCACAAGCAAGAAATTTTATTATGAAGAGTTTTTAAGAATTCATCAAAGCTATGCAGAGTAGTAAAGGAAGAAATGACGTGAACCTCTGAATCTTGGATGTGCACTCTACCAATTGATTAGGTTTGCTGGTTCGTTTTTAAGATCAATTTCATCTGGAGGAGTAGAGGAGTTCTCATATGACTCTTCATGTGATTCAAAGTTATTTGCAGTCATTAGCATGTACAGACAAAATGTACTGACATGTGTCTCTCCCCACCAACTCTTCAAGAGAGTCAAGGGTGCCCTGGAAGCTACCAACAAGGCTGTGGGTACTATTGAGTGAACTGGGATTAGGATCAAGACATCCTCTCTGTGCATTGTCCTCTATGTTGGCAGACAGCATGAGTCTTTTTCTCTCCTAAGACGAGCTCCCCCGCCTTCTTTCAAGGACGCAGAGATAAACATGGACCTACATAACTCTCCCTCTCTGTTGATCACTGTGGGGAAAATGTTTATTTTCCTACACAGAAAATCGGACTGAAACTTTGAAAAAAAAGTGTCAGTGACTAAATATGGGTCATAAATACCAGGATGGTGAGGTCGCAGAAGAGCGGGAATGCAGCAGTTAGGAAAATGCCTGAGCTGAAAGGTCAAGAAATTCTAACACCTGCTTTTTTTTTTCTTTTTGGGTCACACCGGCATTGCTTAGGGGTTACCCTTAGCTCTACACTCAGGAATTACTCCTGTCAGTACTCGGGCGACCATATGGGATGCCGGGGATCGAACACGGGTCAGCAGCATGCAAGGCAAATGCCCTACCCGCTGTGCTGTCACTGTGCTATCGCTCTGTCCCCTAACACCTGTTTTTTGTTGGATTTCTACAAATGGCATCAAATAAAACCTACTTTTTAGGAGAGGCCAAGGTAGAAATAAATATTCAGGAAAATTACTTTATAGATTGGAGACAAGATGAGATATAGTGACAAAGCATCGGGGATAAAAACTGTGTCCTTGGTCACATACAAAGTGGAATTTGATAGAGAAATAAAGCAGAAAATGGAAAAGATGCTATAAGAATGGTGGAACTAGATAATCAAGAAAGAAGAACATCGCAAAAGTAATGATCAGAGAATGTGTTGTGAATAGAGTATATTGCAGTTAATAAATTTAACAGAATCTCCCTATTTCTTTAAATATGTATGCATAAAATTTTACCAACAATATTTAAACTTTTAAAGAAAATGTGTACTAACAAATTTGTGTTATTTATGTTAGAAAATATTTCTAACATAAATTCTATAGTTTTGTTTTCTGCTTTTGAAATCTGGAATTAAATCTATATATAATCACAGCTGTTTTTAATAGACCATTTTGAAGGATTATTTTTAAATACAGAGTATATTTTGATAGGGTTGGTTGCCAAAAATTAGTTTTAGCAGATCTGTGATTCTTTTAAAGGGTATACCATTAATTGTATTAGATATTTTCTTTATTCCTCCTGAGGCTAAATTTGGTTAGTTGAGATCATGGTGGAATTGGAACATGGGAACATAGAACTAATTTCCTCATTTCACTTTTAAATTAGTTTGTGTGTGTTAACTAAAATTGAAATGTTTCAATTATGAATAATGCCAAGATGAAGTGGTACACTTCATTGACTTTAATGAAGCGCACATGTTTTCTGCAGATTGTGAATTATGGCATGGTAGCATAGTTCCTGAATCTTATTGTTTAATATTTGCTGCACTCACACATTTTGTGATATGACTTAGCACAATCGTAGCTTTAGTTTTATGAACACATTTGAACTTAAAAATTTTGTTTCATCAGCTTTTTTTAAAAACTAATATTACTGGGGTGTACCCAACCTGTTCTTACATAAAAAGAAAACTTGACAACCAACTTATTAAATTTAAATTAGTTAGCATTTCCTACATGACTGTGATTTGCAAAGCATTGGGCCAGGATATTAATTTCCACAGAATAACCAAATCATCTGGTAATTGAAATTTTTAAATGAACTTTTTAGCCTTCAGTGGTCATAATAAAATATATACAATAAGTTAAATACCAAACAACTGCTGCTAATGTACTCAAAAGAAAAGAACAACTAGAAAATTTGTAAATAATGCTATTAATTTCACAGTACCTTGACTAAAACCCAAATTTTCTATGCAATAGGATTTTTAAGTTAAATCTTCAGTGATTATTGAGTGAAATGCTCAATTACTTTAAAATGTATTTAAATGTTTTATCACATGTCCAGATCATATATAGATATAATTTTGGCTAATGTTTTCCCTAACAAACAAATAATAACTTTATAAAAATATATTTGAAGCAAAGCTTTTCACTATTATAAAAGTAACTCAATATTTCATTAATGCAGTAGTGTATATTAAATAATTTTGAACAGTAGCTTCAGAATGTATAACATGATCTGAAAAGTGGCACACAATTATCAAGTGTTATAGGAATGAGAAATAATGAATACTATTTGTTGCTATGTGATACGTTGAATGTGTGGCAGGAAAAAATTCCTAAAAGTTAGCCATATAATCTTCTATTTCATAAATGACAGTTGAATGGCTTTACCCAGGTGCATAAGGTAAGCGAAATAATTCTAACTAAAAGTCAGGACTATAGTATCTTTGCTCATAAGAAGTGTTTTAGAGAGTAGCATTTATATTATGATAGCACCTCACATCTTGCTCAGTAGAATGTTTCCATGGGCAGATTATCCACTTTATTATCCAATTTTGTGATCTAAAAATTCTTTGACAGTCACTAGTTAAAATATTCTTAGATCAATGTCCAAAATAGAGGTAAATTTATCATTGCACTGCTATGTTGAAGTCTGGATTCTGATCTTGGAAAATGTATGTCCTGAATAGGGTTCTAAATCTATTGTACCCTGCAGTGTGGTTTGGGGAAACTGCCTCTTGGAATTCCAGACATATATCTGTTTGGTTTGCTTGTTTCTTTCTTCTCTTCATGCCAAGGAGCACGGTAACACATAAAGTAATACACAAATTACAATTTTAAATGTATGCATTCATTTTATGTATTTGTTGGTTTGAGAACCAGGCTTGGGTGCCTGCCAGAAGCACCAGAGGTCAGACAAAGGGCCCCTTCTTCTAGCAGGCTGTGAAAGATTGGTTTAACCAACGCATGGTCAGATATATGTGGACCTGTTCAGAAAAAAGGAGGAGAAATGCACTCCCTTTTTATTACTTTGCCCTTCTAGAGGACAAAGGCAAGAGTGATCTTGTCAGTAGAACTCAGGAAACCTTAATTTAGGCGTCAGTGTGCCAGGAATTACCAGGAAATGCCAATTACTAACATCTGTCAGTCTTGTATGAATTGAATCCCATGAGCTACCTGTCTTGAGGGGGAGTGGGAAGCAGAAGCCAGCCCCTCACTGGACTAATTGTTGTCCCCAGGTCAGAAATTTGGTAATAAAAGAGATTTTTCAAAAATGTGATTTCAGCTGTTTGTGTTAAAATGCATCCCAACATCCTTCTTCCAAGTTCTGCTGGAAGAGATTCTTTTGTCCGTTTCTAACCCTGCACTGTGAACTCTTTCATCCTCTCCTCTGGCAGGCTGTTTTAGTTTTCCGATTAAATTCCCTGATTTTGTCTCCTGATTCCACTCCACTAACTCCTAACTCGGTGCTCCTAGGTTATTGCCCTTATCGTGAGGTGTCTTTAGAGTTGCTGTATCATGGTATTTTGGTATTTGGGGTATTTTTTCCTACCTGAAAATAGTTCTCAAAGTTTTCATGATCAAACCGTGGCTTTCCACTTCTGTCTGTTCCCTTTCCTGCCGTCTGCTTGCCACCATGTTTCTTATGGCCTTATGTTCCCAACTCTGTGACCATTTGCGGTACATAAGTAAAGCTCTCCGCCATGTCTATTCTGAGTAAGTCCCATCTTCTGCCTCTTTTGTGCTAGGTCCATGTACTTCACCCAACTGTTACTGCCAGACTGGCTCCAGTTATCTGCATTGATGTTACATTAGTAATTAAATTCTCAACAGTTTGGAATTGATTTGTCTCATAGTATTCCCACTTACAGTCTTGCTGAATGATTCAAGATGTCCAATTCATATGTGTTGTGTTATTTCTTTCCTTTCCTATCTAAGTTATTTTATAACCACCTGCCATTGAACTAATTGACTGCCAATGGACTAGTACTTATGGGTAAAAATGGATTAAAGCCATAAAATGTTTCATTTTTTTTTAACATTTTATTATACCCCGTGAGATATGCAATTACAACGTTGTTCACGATTGGAGGTTTCGGTCACACAGTGTTCCAGCACCTCCCCTCCACCCTACTTCATTTGTTATCCAACCTTGATCCTGGGACCTAGTGCTAACCCCTGACTTCCTTTCTTTCCCTTTGGCTCTGGAATCATCTAGAACTAGTCTCAAGCCCTGTTACTTTGCAGGCCTTTGGACAGTTATTTAATCTCTCTATGACTCAGTTTCTTTATTAAATTATTATGTAGTAAGAGTTGCAGGTTTCCGTAAGGAGGTATTAGGGTTTTCTCATTTAAAAATAACGTGCTAATTCTACAATGTATATAGATAAGTATTGAAAGGTACATGTCTAAAAGGTTTCTAAGAGTTCCATTTGCATACCACACTGTGAATTTTTTTCAGTTATTTCACTTTGTACATTGTTATAGATGAGAAGCCTGAGGTTCGAAGGAATTGCATTTCTTGAATCCAGCCCCACAGGAAGTAGGTGTGGAATTAGAATACAGATCCGAGGCAACAGTACCTCAAACATTACACTCCTCTGATTCCAAACCCCTGCTTCTGTGCCAGTAGTACACAGATCACTCCAGGTGATCATCATTAAACATCTGCTAGGAACTTATAATTGCTTCAGGATTGTAGCATTCATACATAGTCAGTTGCTTCCATTAGTCAAGTGCACAAGAAAAGAGGAGCTTATTTTTCCGTGTCACTAAAATGTAGTCAGAAAGAGAACATTGGAACTTAGAGAAAAACATTAAGGACCATGAAAGGTGATATTGCTTATAAGCTTGAGCTAACAGGCAAGAATATGAAAATATTGCTTTTAGTTTTCAGGTATCATTTTGTGATCATAGAGAAATTTACTTTATTTGAAAAGGAGGGAAAATTGATCATTTAACATTATTTAAAATTGTGTATCTTTATTTAGCATGATTTAAATAAAATTAATTGCTGAAGATGATATGATTAGAGTCAAAAAACATTCTAGAAGCCATAGAAGCTTAGTTTTTTTTTTTTTAATAGATAATATCTGTCTTAGATAAGCTTGCACATAATTTGGTGATTAAAGGGTGCTATAAAATGAAACAATGAAAATATTACCTTGTCACTTTTGCTGACTTGATTTGAAGACTGTGATTTCCAGTTCCACACTTCCAAGAATTGTGTTAGTAACTGTGTATTACTGATACAACCCAAAGTAAGTTACTATGGATTTAACTCTACCAGAGGGAAAAAGAAAAGGGAAAGGAAGCATAAACAAGATTAGAGAATTCTTTATTGCAATTGGATAATGTGAAAGAACTTCAGAAGTTGTGTTTGGGAAAGTATATTTTTAAAAGTATTTGATAGAACTCACAGAGTAATAAGAGGTTAATTTAATTTTCTGCTCCGTTACTCCACAAACTACAGGACCAAGTAAAGAAATGCCCACAAAGAAAGCATGCCAGATGTAGGAAAATTTACTCATACTCACTAGGATTATTTCACCCATTTTGCTGTAAAATTCTAATTCCAAACTAAAGGAACAGAAGTTATATTAAAACAGTATGATAAGATTTGGCAACATCCTTTAAACTGAAGATCCTGTGAGTTTGTCTACTGGCTCTGTTACAAAGACTCATCAATCTAGAAAGATATCAACTAATCTTAAAACTTTCTCAGACACGCATTCCAGTCTGAGACCGTCAAACAATTTGGGCCACCTCCTATCCTGACAAAGCCCTGCCACGCTCTCACAACCCAAAGCCACTGTCATGCCTTTGGTGTGACTATCGAATTAAATATTCTGTTATTTTCTGGATATCTCCAAACTGCAGAACTGACATCCCACTAGTAGCACACCAGATTGGGTGAGATGTAACACAGAAGCCAACTAATCTGGACTAACAAAACATTAACGCAGAAGGATTAACTTGCAACAATCTCTTAGTAAACCCTCAGATAAGCTTAATGTCCCATGGTGCGATACAATAATTTTAGCCATTTAGTGGTAACAAGCAATGTAAAATAAATTGTTGTAGGCCTGCTATGGGTGGCAGGCTTGACAGGTGGCGGGAAATGGAGACATGGTGCAGGGAAGTTGACAGTGGTGGCAGTTTTGGTGTTGGAATATTGAATGATCGTAAAAAAAATCTTCAGGAACAACTTTGTAAGCCATGTGTTTATATAAAGTGGAGGAATAAAACTAAACGGAAGATCTGTGCTTGCTTTGTTGCTAAAAGATTCTGGAATACAAATTGAAATGACTCAGCATTCATTAAGCACTAACACCTACAAGGTGCCATGCTAATCTGAAGGCAAAGAATAAGATTAACATGCAAACACCTTGTCCTGACCTAGAGGTTATCTCTGTGCACTAGTCCCAGAGGACTGAGGCCACTTCTCAGAATGGGCTCCTCTAGCCTCATATTTGACCTGTAGGAGCTTAGAGTCTATAACAGCTGTTTCTCCTTCATAATCTGGAGTGTGGTCCCGGCTAGAGGGGAAATTACCTGGGCTCTAAAGTCCTTTTCCGTGCTAAATTCTTGGAACTCCATGACTGAGAGCTATGCAGATACACGCATTAAAAACATTAAGTGGAGGGGCCGGGGCGATAGCCCAGCGGGTAGGGCGTTTGCCTTGGCCGGCCCATGCCGGCCTGGGTTCGATCCCGCATCCCATATGGCCTGGGTTCGATCCCGGCATCCCATATGGTCCCCGAGCACCGCCAGGAGTAATTCCTGAGTGCAGAGCCAGGAGAAACCCCTGAGCATTGCCGGTGTGGCCCCAAAAAAAAAAAAAAAACATTAAGTGGAATCTGTGGTTCCTCCTTTCTTCTCTCGATGTTGAGATTAAAACCCTACCTAAATATAGAAGTGTGTCAGAGAGAAACAAAGGAGGGAGACATACTTGCAGTTGATTCCCTTCCAGGCTGCAGTTTCAGTTTTTTTGACAAAGAAAAAGAAAACCAAACTATCCCAGATCCTGTCACCTCATTTCTCAAAATAAAGGACCACTGAACGCAAGTCTCTTCAGGATGGCCCAGCAGATATAATTATAAATTTCACTTTATGTATTATTTTCCTTCAACTCCACATTGTGCTCCTGTACAGGAATAAAAGAGCAAGAAAGGAAAGTCTGAAAAGGATCAGGTATAGGAGCAAAAGGTTAGAAGTTGAATGAAGGGTACGGCCTGGCCGAGCAAGCAATTGTTTCACACCTTTTTCAGCAATTAATCTTCACTTTTAGCATTAAGTGTTTTCCACTTAATGAAGCTTATTCTCCAAATACCACATCAAAGTCAGACGGCTTTGGTTGTTAGTGCAGTAAGAAACTTAGATACACAGAGCTCTGAAGATAGATGCTGGAAGTTCTCTTGTCACTTGTCACTTGTCTTCCCATTGTTCATCAATTTGCTTAAGCAGGCGCCAGTAAAACAATGATAAATCAGGAAGTTTAAAAAAAATGAAAAAACATGTAAGACGCTTACCATATTTTGGAGAACCACAATGTATGTAGAGAAGTACATTTAGAATTGTTGGTTTAGGACCAGAGTGATAGTACAGCAGTTAGGGCATTTGCCTTGCATGCTACCGACCTGGGCTTTATCCCTGGCATCCCATATGGTGCCCCCCCCTCCGCAGCACTGCCAAGAGTAATTTCTGAGTGCGGAGCCAGGAATTGCCCCCTTAGCATTGCTGAGTGTGACCCAAAAAAGCAAATAAATAAGTAAGTAAATATATAAGTAGGTTATTTTTCAGAGGTGCGTGTAAGTGGAAGGTAATACTTTTAGGACTTGCACCAACATACCCAATTTCTGACTCATTGTTGTTGCTAACAGTTGAAAGGACCTCTTGATCATTCCAAAATTACTTCTCTGATTAAATTGTTCTCTGAAATATCTATTTCTTGTCTCCTTTGCTTTGAAATTTTATCCCCAAGACCTATCTCCACACAGCTTCTCAGTGGAGGATCTTACTTTAGATTCAGAGAAGTTCACAGGAGCCTCCACAAGAATTATCTCAGACTCCTACACCAGAGTAAACTACTTTGCTTTGTTCCATTTTCTCCTCCTTCCCTGTTACAGTGGAGAAATGGGACCTCCTGACTTCAAAGGTTACTTGGTGAAATTGCTTTGGTATCTTCCTGCCTTCCCTTGCTGAATTGTTCACTTCTTTGATTTTTCAGCCTTTTCCTCCAATGGCCTCTAATTATATTCACATAGCTCTATTTTCTCCAATTTAAAAAAAAAAACTTCTTTTAATTGGAGAAAATTAGAAAAAGGACAGATATAGAATGACTGCATTTATTAATAGGATATAAATAGATACCAGTGTTTTACTAAATGTGTGAAATGGTAATGGCAGATTAAAACTCACCATTGAATATACACAAAGAGACTTAAGTGATAAACTCTAAATATCTGCAGGGCTAGCCACAATGTGTAAAACAAGAGAGATGCAGAGACAGAGAGAGACAGAGAGAGAAAGAGAGGAAACAGGGCTGCTGTTGAGGCAGCCTGGGGTGGGTGGGAGGGGTGGGGTACATTGGTGGTGGAAATGGGGCACTGGTGGAGGGATGGGTGCTGGAATACTGTATTACCAAGAACCAATTATGAACACCTTTGTAATTGTATGTCTCACGGTGGTATAATAAAAAATTTAAAAAAAAACTTCTTAAATTTTGCAACCCCTTTCAACTATAGGTCTTTCCCTTAGCAAATAGAACATCCTTCTTTTTCTCATACTTGTTACACATGCACTCGACCACTGAGTTCTATCCCTGGCTTGAGCTCGCATCTTTAAGTCTCTTTACACTGCTCTCTTCCCAACATCCACTTCCTGTGCACTGCGGTCTGGCTTCTCTCCTAGCTACTTCTCTTGCTGGCTGATGATCTCTGTGTTATTAAATTCAAGGAACCCTTTGTGGCTCTGTCTTCATCTTCTTACTCTCTCCATAAAAACTAAGGTATCCTCCTTTCTCTTTCTTCTCCATTCATTTGAGGAACTATCTTCTTCCCTGTGTATTTTGTAAATTGCATTCTTAATAGTCCTAGAGCCACTGTACTTTTTTAATCTTCACTATTTCCCCTAATGACTTCACCCACTCCTGTAGCTCAAACTCTCCTTTTCCTTCGCCAGAATACCCGAGTCAGAGAACACCTGGTTATCCATGTGCTATCATCTCACCTCTTCCTCCCCCATTCATCCTGTCTCTCCTCCACCTTGGTAATTGTCACCCACTTTCTGCTGTATACACGAGAATTGAAATTTAATTCTTCCTTATCTCAAATATTCAATTATCAAGTCCTATTCATTTTACCTCCAAACTATACATGCTGTCTCTCTCTATTTCTGCAAAGCTCCTTACAACCCATGGAAAAAGTCCCTAATGACTTTCCTTTATATCCCTTCTGGCTTCTCCCTGTCTTGTCAGAGCCAGGCTAAATTTTACTAAATTCAGCTCTGGATTTGTCACTCCATAGTTTATTAGTCCATTGAGCTTTCACTGTCCTCAAGATAAGGTACAAATTCCTTCCTATTAGCTATTTGATCTGATTTTTCCCTTATCAACTTATCTCTGTCTTTTTTTAGTGAATCCCCATAAATTACAAGTGACAAAATCCTTCATGTTGAAGTTTCAGTAATACAATATTCCAAAAATATTTCAACAATATTCGTGTCCACGTCCTTCCACCAGGTCCCTGTTTCCCTCCTCCCCCCCCAGCCTATCTCTATTGCATGCAGCAGTGATTTTTTTTTCTATTACCACCCAAATGGCAGAGCCTGGCAAGCTACCCGTGTCATATAATATATGCCAAATACCAGTAACAATTATAAACCTCTTTCCCATAACCTGAAGGAATGGTTTGAGGCTCTTCATGTTCCTGGAGTGAGCAGATGCCCTTGGGCTACACTACCATGTGACAGGATGTATGGGAGATATTATTGGTGCCTGCTGGAGCAAATCCATGAACAACAGGAAGACAAGTGATACAAGTGAAGTGATTTTACCTATCAGGCAGGTGGTTTTACTATAACTGATAAAGTATCATGCATATCATTTTACCATCTTTCAGCACCCAGTCCTACTCCAGAGTGACCACTTCCCTCTATCATTGTTGTAATGGTTCCTTCCCTGGCCTCCATCCACCCAACACCACCCAACCCATCCCTATCCCCACAGTGGCAGGCTTCCAAAGGATCAGTTCTCCTCTTTGCTTCTATTGCATTTGGACATCAGTTATTTGCCTACTCTGTTCCTTTAAATCCTGCATATAAGTGAAATCAGTCTGTGCCTGTCCCTCTCTCCTCACTCAGCATGACACTCTCCAGGCCCATCTATGCATCAGCAAATTGCATGAAATCATTTCTTATAGATCAAGGACTAACTGTAGCTTCTTTACCCAGTCATCTGTTCTTGGGCACTTGGGTTATTTCCAGATATTGGCTATTATGAACAGAGCTGCAGTGAACATAGGAGAAAATGTTCTTTGTGCTTTGGGACTCTTGGGGTATATCCCCAGAGTGGAATTTCTATGTTATAAGGGAAGTGCAATTTGGGGAATGTCCATATTGTCTTTCAAAAAGGCTGAAACAGTAGACATCCCACAAGCAGTGAATGAGAGTCCCTTTTTTTCCTCACATTATCACAAACACTGGTTATTGTTGTTCTTTTAATAAGTGCCAATATCTGTGGTGTGAGGTGATATATCGTTGTTGTTTTGATTTGTATTTCCCTGTTGGGTAGTGATATAAAGCATTTTTCATATGCGTATTTGTCTGTTTATCTTTTTTCTTTGAAAAAGTTTCTTTTAATCTCTTCTCTCTATTTTTCCCATAGGCTTGGATATTTTTTCTTTCAAAGGTCTACAGTGTTTTATATATTTTTAGATAATAACCCTTTATTGGATGAGTAATAGTCAATAATTCCTCCCCGTGTGTGGGCTCCCTTTGTGTTCTGGCCATCCTTTCCTCTAAGACTTTAAAACTAAGTTTAAAATTTTTTTTAAAAAAAAACAAGCTTCTTAGTTTAATGTAGTCCCATTTGTTTAACTTTGCTTCGACTTGTCTAGTCAGAGGTGTTTCATACTTAAAAATGCCTCTAGCTTCAATGACATGGACATTTCTGCCCATGTTTTTGTCTATGTGCCTTGTGGAGTCTGGTATAATATTGAGACCTTTAATCTGTTTTGATCTGACTTATGTACATGGCATTAGAAAGAAGCCCAAGCTCATTTCTGTGCATGTGGCTGACCAGTTTTCCCACCACAGCTTATCAAAGACCTTATTTCTTACATGCTTCCTGACCCATTCAGCCTTTAGCTCTGAGCAACGGAATCACTTACTTCCTGACCCTTCAGTTACTTTATCCCTGAAATTATTTTCCCATCTCATTCAAGCTTTCCCTGTCTCCTGCCTTCGGGCTCAGATTAAATATTCCTTTCTCAAACTCTCATCCATTGTTGGTGGGAATGTTAACTGGTCCAACCTGTTTGGAAAACAATATGGACATTCCTCAAAAATGGCACTCCTGGGATGATCCTGGGAACCCAGAAATGCATAGCAGAAACACCATCTGCACATCTCTGTTCATAGCAGTGCTGTTCACAGGAGCCAGAACCTGGAAACAACCTGAATGTCCGAGAACAGACCACTGGATAAAGAAACACTGGTACATCTGCACAATGGAATACTATGCAGCTATTAGGAAAAGTTATGAAATTTGCCTATAAATGGATGGGACTAGAGAGTATCATGTTGAGTGAAATTAGTCAGAAGGAACAGGACAGATATAAAATGGCTGCATTCATTTGTGGGAGATTTTTTTTAAAAATAGTATATGAGACTAATATCAAAGGCCAGGCAAAACAGGGACCAGAGGATTGTCAGTGGTTGGAATCTACCACAAGTATACAGGGGTCAGAGGTTAGGTAAGATAGAGAAGGGACCAGTGTGCTAATAATTGTTGGAAATGGTAATGCCAGACTAGATCTGAGCATTGAACATAGGCAAAAGGATATACATAATAATCCCTTGATGTATGTATTGCAAGCCACAGTGCACAGGGGAGGGTGGGCAGGAGAGAGAGAGAGAGAGAGAGAGAGAGAGAGAGAGAGAGAGAAAAGCGACTGCCATAGAGGCAGGCTAGAGAAGGGGAGGGAATCTAGAGATATCAGCATTAGGCAGGGTGCACTGGTGGAGTAATGGGTGCTGGAACACTGTTTGGTTGAAACCCAATCATGAACAGCTTTGTAATTGTAAATCTCATGGTGAAATAACAAAATATTTTTTAATTTCCCTTTCTCTGGGAAATTAACTAATCATGCCCCTTCTGTTCTATTATGTCAGTTACACTTAAAAGTTGTAGTTTTGGAGTCAGAAAGTTAGTACATGTGTTAAGCATTTACCTGGTCTGTGGCTGCCTACATTGATCCCCAGTACTAGCTGGTCACTCCAAACACTGTCAGGAATGACCTCTGAGTACAGAGTTATAAACAGCACCTTATTACTTCTGTGTGTGGTTCAAACCCCAAAATAAATGATAAAATTGTAATTCATAATTATTTTGTTTAACATATTATTAACCAAACTATATTCATTCTTGAACTTCTGTCAGCTAGCATAATTCCTAATATGTAGTAGATTGAAAGTTTTGTTGACAGAATGAAGTTTCTCTTTTATTTAACTTTAAGCACCATTGTTTACAAAGTTGTTCATAATACAGTTGTTATTGGCTTCTGATGTTTCAACACCAGTTCCAGCACCTGAGTGCCCTTCCCTCCTCCATTGTCCCTCTTTTTCCCAACACCCAGCAAGCCTGCTCCCTTAGCAGGCACACATAATTTGTCTTATATTGCTTATAACACCCCAAAGGCCAATGGAATATTGAAAAAATACTTTAGTATTATATATATATATATATATATATAATGTATATCTCTATATAATATATATTATAGAGGAATAATATATATTATAGAGAAAAAAAATTATGTCTCACCATGAACTCAATCTCTGAGGAGGTGCAAGTCAAATAGCTGATATTCATGATCGCACCCAATCCCCCAGCTGAAAACTCTGGGGTGCTCTCAGGAGGGGGCAGCCTGAATCTCTACCCTCCCTGAAGCCCCAGCAACCACACTACACCCCTCTGTTGTTGCCATGCAACAGTTTAATTCAACGACGATACATCAAATCTGAAGATTCATCCCATTTCTACAGATCCTGAAGTCTCTGGACCCTCCAAATTCCACAGTACTGAAATTTTTTCTTCAGTTTTCTAAAATTTTACTTTCTGGGCACAATTTATCTGGGTTCAGTCCCCAGCATCTCATTTGGTTCATGAGCCTCTGCCAGGAGTGATTCCTGAGTGCAGAATCAAGAGCAACCCCGAGCACTGACTGGTGTGGGCCCAAAAACAAAAACAAATTTTACTTTCCCAGGGCTGGAATGATAGTTTGGGTTGACTTGCCAGCAGTATACCTGGGTTCAATCCTCTTTGCCATCACTCCATTTGCCCTACAGACGTTTACATTTGTAAGGAAAAGGCTAAAAAGTAGAAGCACTTTAGTTCTGTTCTGTTCTAACTCATTCTCATATTCTCTGCCTTAAAGTGCAAAGAGACAGTAAAAGGATAGCCTATAATATGAGTATGATTTAAAAATCTTTATTGGCGTAGTATTACTCTCATCATGAATATTGAAGGACTTGATGTCTACTTGATTTGATAGTTGGCGGCAAGCAGGAGTTAGGAATAAGTCTCAGCATTGACCCTTCCTCGTGTCCTTCATGAATTCTGTTGGCCCCGTTTTTCCTTTTCACAGATGTAGGACAATTTGACAGGTTTATGTTCAATATTTTAATTTTAACTTTGACTTCATCTTCTGCTTCAAGTTCTATTTGAAACATGTTTTAGTTGTAGGTAGCTGGAGGTGCATCTCAATAAACCAGATGCCTCTCCCTGCTTCTGTTGTAAAATCACAATATAAAAAGGTATGCTCTGATTATCCTGGTATTATGGGACTAGTAATTTCCAAAAGTAAATAGGGGGTGTAGATGTGCTTTCATGATTTAAGTAAAAACAAGTAATTTTTTCATGGAGCTCACGATCTTTTGCATTACTCCTTCTGCATTCACTGAGATACACATAAATACAAAGCAGCATGGTCAGAATTAATCAGTCATCATAGAATAAAGCAAAAATAACTATCCTACATGGATATTAAAACCTCGTCAGCTCTCCGTAGTATTGTGGCTTTCATCAAGTGGCTAACCATGAAAATATGAGTATACAATTAATGATGTGTAGCCAAGGAGTCATTCATTCTTTTTTATTTGTTCATTGAGTAAGATTGATGAACCACCAACTCCTGGCAGTGCCAGAAGACAGTTCAAAGAGATGATCATATCCATTACATGCTGAGGCCTAAGTTCAGTTCCTGGCACTATCTGGTCCCCAACACTTCCAGGCATTACCGAAAACCCAACCTTCAAAAAAGAGTGCTACTTCAAACTCTGTGACAGACATTGATCTTTTTTCATTGTTGCTGTTGTTCCAGTTTCTCTTTTTTTTTCTTCATTTTATTTTAATATTTGGACTTCACCTGGTAGTGTTCAGGACTTACTCCTAGCTCTCTGTGCTTAGGAATCTCTCCTGATGAGGCCTCGATGGACCATGTGGAATGCCAGGGATTGAACCCAGGTCAGACACTGCATAGCAAGTGTATATCCACTGTCCAGTAGCTCTGGTCCTTCCTTCCTTCCTTTCTTCCTTCCTTCTTTCCTTCCTTCCTTCCTTCCTTCCTTCCTTCCTTCCTTCCTTTCCTTCCTTCCTTCCTTCCTCCCTTCCTTCCTCCCTCCCTCCCTTCCTTCCTTCCTCCCTCCCTCCCTTCCTCCCCTCCCTCCCTCCCTCCTTCCTTCCTTCCTTCCTTCCTTCCTCCCTCCCTCCCTTCCTTTCCTTCCTTCCTTCCTTCCTTCCTTCCATCCTTCCTTCCTTCCTCCCTCCCTCCCTCCCTCCCTTCCTTCCTTCCTTCCTTTCTTCCTTCCTTCTTTCCTTCCTTCCTTCCTTCCTTCCTTCCTTTCTTTCCTTCCTTCCTTCCTTCCTTCCTTCCTCCCTCCCTCCTTCCTTCCTTCCTCCCTCCCTCCCTTCCTCCCTCCCTCCCTCCCTCCCTTCCATCCTTCCTTCCTTCCTTCCTTCCTTCCTCCCTCCCTCCCTCCCTCCCTTCCTTCCTTCCCTCCCTCCCCTCCTTCCTTTCCTTCCTTCCTTCCTTCCTTCCTTCCTTCCTTCCTCCCATCCTTCCTTCCTTCCTCCCTCCCTCCCTCCCTCCCTCCCTCCCTCCCTTCCTTCCTTCCTTCCTTCCTTCCTTCCTTCCTTCCTTCCTTCCTTCCTTCCTTCCTTCCTTCCTTCCTTCTTTCCTTCTCTGATGCCCAGAGTTCTCTAACTTGAGCAACTACTTCAGGATATAATTAAGGAGACTACATAAATGAAGAGTTTTAAATCTTGGTCACAGTTTACATTTGGGTATAAGAAACCAAAATCTAAGTCTCCCATAAACACTGTGATAGAAGGATGAAGATTCTGCATGTGTGACTTGGATGTTTAGAGACTAACATCAGTTTCATGGAATATCTGGGATGTAAATGCCGGTGAAAACACCTGCTCGTGCGCGGCTGAGGCCTGGAGATTGTATAACATACAATCTCTTGCCTGCTCTCAGACCATGATTGATGTTGTCATGATAAATTCACTGACACAGGAGTCCTCCTCCCTCACCAGTGTCATATTTGCCATTCCTGAAGCTGCTCAGACAGCCGGGCCGTTACAGATCTGACTTTGTCCAGATCAGTAAGATTAGACCATTTTGACGCACCTTTGTCACAGTTAAACAGAAAGTGACTTCTAAAACTGCTTCAATCGCAGGAAGACTGAGAAGCAACCACATATATTATAGAAAAGGAAGAGCAATCAATTTTAATATCAAAAGCAGATTTCATGGAGATGAAAAATAGTTTTTAGAAGTAAGTGTTATATTTATGCTTGCAGTCTATCAGGACACTGCAAGGATGAAGGCATGCTCTGGATATCTCGGCCCTACTTGAAAACAAAAAAAATCGAAGGATCAGTTAAAAATTAAACATGCCAGACAGAAATACAAAAAAAAGTACATAGCAGTACTAACTCAGTTTATTTGCTGTGCATTGCTAGAGATTTATGTCCCAATAAGAACACTTATTTTTCCAAACTTTGTTCTAATTGGTTGACTTTTATAATATAGCCTCCCTTTCCCATATCCACAGGATAAGCTTTAGAGATCTCTAAAATTATACTCATCAGTGAGCATTTGATCCTGATCAATAAAATAATAATAATTACTAATAATAAAACCTGGAGTAGCAGATAAACTTTCTTGTCAGAGCATTGACTGGAGTCTCTTATTCAGATTACATCAGAAAATTCCAGTTGCGTACTGATCCTTTTAACTTGATGCTAATCAGTTTTTCTTTTAACCAGGTTTGTAAATAGGTAATGGAAATAAGACTGAGGCAGGATGGGGAGTGGAAGTGAGTAGAACCAGAAATATTTGAAGCCAAACATTCTGAAGAGAAGAATTAAGATTATATACTTCCTTTTAGACAACTATGGTTCTCTGACCTGGAGCCCCGGTCAGACTCAACACTGTGTTCCATGGCTGTGTTTGCATCTTAGGAGTGACTGCAGAATGCAGCACACCGCATGACTGTAATCTTCCACACTGCCCAAATATGTCCAGGAGCTGCAAGGACAGAACTGTTCTATTCGTATGTCTTAGAGGGGCTGGACTGTGGAGTATATCAAGTTACTCCCTCCCCCCGACAACTGACTTTTCTCCCATTTTGCCCAAGCTGATGGCATCCTGCATGTTCCCGACAACTAACTTTTCTCCCGTTTTGCCCAAGCTGATGGAATCCTGCGTGTTCCCCAACAACTGACTCTTCTCCCGTTTTGCCCAAACTGATGGAATTCTCGCGTGTTGACTTCCCTTCACCAAAAGTTGGGAGTGCTAAGTTCAAGAATTTGTAACTGTATAAAGAGAAATGCAAAGAAAAGTTTTAATGTCTCCCATTTGAATTTTCTATATGTCACCACTGGAGTTGTTGACTGTTCTCATTAAATTCTTGAGCACTTAGGTTCCTAAAGAGAATCTAAAAATAGCTTTGATTAGGAAGTACATTCCACCGTCAATTTAAAGATCATTGTAACTGCTTCAGCATATTGTTTGTTTCTACAAAAATTTATTAGAAAAGGGAAGACACAAGGTTGGGTTATGTCAATTATTTTGCTGCACATAAAACAATTTAGCTCTGAATCTATACAAAAAGATGCTGAGAGATCTACAAATACTATCTTATTAAATGTCTCACAGTCTTTTATCAGAATTCCTGTTTCATAGCTATGACAATTAAAGAAGTGACATAGGCCCGATCCCTAAATTTGGCTGTGGTTGTATCTTTCTTCTGCTATACTAATATCTTAGGAATAGCAGAAATGATCCAGAGAAATTGGTCCTGGAAATGAATGATAATGTAGTATGCCACATCAATACCATTGCTTGATTGATTTACAGGATGAATGAAAAGATACTATGTCAGAAATGAGAGTTAATATACACCCAAAGAGGGTGGAAATATGACTGCGGAGTAGTAAAAAGTAGCTTTATTTTGTGGTAGTCCACCTAAAGAAAACCAGCTTCTATATTTTTTTCCAAAAAGCATGTCGATTTTTCCAATTCCAAAATAACGTACAGAGGAAAACAACTCACTGTTCTGTTGTCCCAGACCTAGTCAAGAAACTTTCCTCTATGTCTAATTAAAATAAATTGACAATAAGCTGGATGCCTTATCCCTGAGACAGGCACTTTTGCACTGGGAAAGGGAACATTTAGAACAAAATTACTGTGAAAGAGATTTTGAAATTGGGCCTTGTCACTAGGGGCACTTAGGCATATAGAATCAGCATTGCTGAAAGTGCTTTCTGAAGTAAAGCACTTACTGACATATGTCTCTTTGAGGGAAGCAAAAAATATCTGTTTGTACACACAAGACTCCAAGACTGCTGCTGATGGGCTGATTGGAAAGTGCCCGGTTGCTGAGAGAAGGAGCCTGAGTCCAACCCTCTCACCTTCCTTTCATCAGTGGCAGCAGAATGATGGAGATGAAAGGGGGGAGGAAGGAATAATACGAAAGAAAGAACAGGAGAGACAAAGACATTTATCTTTCTCTTAGTCCCTTCCCTGGCTTATTCCTTTTTCTTATTGGTAGCCTCCCTGTCTTCATCTTCTCCGCATCTGTGCTGCCCCCTGCTGTTTCTCAGAATCGCCTCCACTGACCTCCCTCCCTTTCATTTTCCCTCCCATCCCCCAGCTGTGTTTCTCACTTCCCTTGTTCTTTGTTTTCATTAGCTGTGAGATTGAATTCTGGATTGGGCTTTTTATTTCCTGTTTTGTAGGTTGAGTTTTGGGGCGATTGGGTTTTGTGTTTTGTTACCGTCCGACACTCACATCCCTGTTTCCTTAAAAAAATCAATAAAATGTGTTTTCAAGACCCATTTGACCCTAACTTGATGGTAATACAACTTGTTCTCTGAAGACAGAGGAAAAGAGTTTCTCATGTTGGCCAAATAAGTGAGGATAAAAATAGAGCAAAAAACACTTTCTTACATTATAGTCTCTTCCAGCATGCAGACACACAAGAAAGCCAATTTCATGGTGCATATACAAGACTAAAATTTTAAACTGAAATAGTTTGTTCTGTCCATATGATGGGGATCAACCTGTTTAAGTGCTTTTCCTTTCCACAATCACCATTTTTATTGTCATGGAAGTAAGTTTTAAATGACATAGAATCATGAAATGGTGTGTTTAAGAAGCTATCCCGTTATCCCCACTACACCTTAGAGCAAATCTGGGAGACCTTCAGTTGCCCTACTCTTAACATGAAGGGAAAATCTCTTCCGTATTATGCAACCTATCTGCGGAAATTACCCTGCAGTTATAATTAAGAAAATAATTGCAAGTACAATTTACCCGGTCCATGCCCATCATTTCATCATAAATTAAAAGAGCCTTCACCCACCGACCTAGTTTGAGCTTTGGGCTACAACCTCCCATGAGCAGTAGATCTAGGTCTTCTTCATAATGACATAGTGGTCTGGGACTGGGAATCATGAATTTTGTTTCTTGTTCCCCCTGACTCACCATGTGGTCATGGAAAAGTCTACACACATCGTCAATTTTTTCTAGTAGGAAAATCATTAGTCTAATTGTAATGCTGATTACTCTAGAGCTTTGATTTCTATAAGCCACTTGCTCAGTAGCAGTTCTGCCCTCAACCCTTAAGTACACTTATTATACAGTCAATAATACCTCAAATGGCAGTTTTTCCAAGAACTATTATTTCAAAATTAATTTACTTTCTCTACCTCTTTGAAATAAAATCACCTCATTAAGATGCCCATCTAGTTAGTCAACTCACATATTGAATCACAATAAATAGGTAAATTAATTTTATTTTTATGACTTAGTCAAAGATATTTCTTTTTTACATTTTTGCTATTTGACTTCTCCCACTTAACACTATTCCACTTACCTAACTTAATGTTTTCTATATATATTTACACAATCACTAATGTTATACGGTTTCACTAATGTTATACATGTTTTAGGAGCTCAAACATTTGCTCCTCTTAAACACTGTCATCTATTATATTTTTATATTGTATCCACTTTCTGCCTCCTAGGAACACCAAAATGGTTCTTCATTGCAAATGACTCAATTTTTGTAGTAGGACTTTAAAAACAGTCTAGCCCAGTGCAGAAACCTTTAACGTACTGTTATGTGTCCAACAGCAACAAGAACTAAAATTTCTTCAACAGAACAGTTGTTTCATTGGGGACCCTTCTTCAAAAGTTCTTAAGGACATTTTTTTCATTGTCACAGAAATAGATTTTTTGACATTTAGTGGATAGGAATTAATGATGCTAGACAGACAGCCTTGAATTTACAGGTCAAGTTCTGCTCAACAAAGAACTAGTTCTAGCTGCAAAATGACTTTCAAAACTCTTATGGGATATTCTTTTTGTTGTTGTTTTATTATACCACCATGAGATATACACCATCAAAGATGTTCTATAATTGGATCTCCGTCATACAGTGTTCCAGCACCCATCCCTACACCATTGCCCCATTCCTATAACAAATGTCCCCACACTCCTTCCAAG
Source organism: Cryptotis parvus (assembly GCA_021461705.1). Lineage (NCBI taxonomy): Eukaryota > Metazoa > Chordata > Mammalia > Eulipotyphla > Soricidae > Cryptotis > Cryptotis parvus. Next base: position 287,368 of record JAJIBD010038877.1, read on the forward strand.
CTACTTCCAGCCAGCCTCTATAGCAAGCACCTTTTTCTTTCTCTTTTTCTCTCTCTCTGTCTCTATATTTCTCTCTCTCTCTCTCTCTCTCTCTCTCTCTCTTTCTCTCTCTCTCTCTCTCTCTCTCTCTCTCTACACATCGTGGTTTGCTATACAGATACTTATGTACTTATGGTTTATCATAAGTCTCTTTGTGTACATTCAAAGATGCTCTGTATAAAGGTGATTATAATCCCTACTCTATGGCATATAAGTACAAAGAAATTGTTGCTACGTGAGAACTTAAATTTCCCCAGGAAAGTAATTACCATACCAACTAAGTTAACACTCTGTCTAATATTATTCAGAAATTGACCAAGAGATAATCCTATGGAGAATTATGTCACTAGCTGCTGAATTGGATTTTAGGACATTAGGTTATGGTCTGTATCTGAGATGGCCATTGATATTTAAAGTGATAGATGTTGCTCCAATCGTCTTACTATTTTATTATGTTATTTGGATAATTTAGGAACTTACATCTTGAATTGATATAGTTTTATCAAAGATTATTTTCCTTTTATTCATCTCTGTTATGATTAAACAATTTTTATGATTAAGAACATTTAAATGAATTTTAATTATAGTTTTGGTCACATGTTTACAATAGCATTACTTACGGTTTTTATGTACATAGTTAACTCACCACCTCCAAAATGCCCAATACCCTCTACCAATGTCCTTTTATTACATTCAGTCTACTTCATCACTCCCACTTTCTCTTCTGCTTCCCCCTTTACTTGGCATTCTCAGTTCTGTAATCCATGACTAAGGATTTGTCAACCTTTGGTGCCTTCCTTTCCATTGTCCTATTTATTATATACCACAGATGAGTGAAAGCATCTTGTGTCTAAGTTAATCTTCTGATTTGCTTTATTTATCATGATACTATCCAGTTCTTTTTCTTTTCTGAGAGGGGGGAATGGTGTACCCAGATGTGCCCAGGGACTTACTTCTGGATCTTCACTCAGGGGGTCATCCCTGGTGGAACTCAGGGGAACCATTTGGGATGCCAGGGATTGAGCCCAGGTTTGCACACGCAGGAAGGCAAATAAATGCCTTACCCACTGTACTATCACTCCAGCCACAATGCCCGCCAGATCTATCCAAGTTGCAGTAAATTGCATGATTTTATCTTTTCTTATGGCTGAGTACTATTCTGCTTTATACAAATAGCAACACTTCTTTAGTCGTTCATTTTTTCATTGTAAATTTGGATTCTTTTTTATAGCCCTATATTTTAAGGGGGAATTCAATGACATGATTTTTAATATTGTGCATTTTTCACATACATACATTTTACTTCAAGATAGCTGTATCAGATATCTCTTAATGCATAGTAAAAATATCTAAAAATTGGTAACCTCAAACAACCACTAGGTATTTGACCCACAGATATGTAAGTTGGCTGTTCTGTTTGGACTTCTATATAATTCTATAGACACCTGCTAAGGACAAGTTGAGGACTTTCCTGGGATTTACTAGACTTTCTCACATCTTCAGGGCCTCATGTGAGACAACCATACTGCCTTAGGTCCACTTCATAGATTTCTTCTCTTCCACCAGACTCTACCACCTACTTACTCACATAGAAGAGCAAGTGTCTCCACCATTCTAAACTATTACTAGACATCCCTTCATGAGCTTAGTGTTGCACACAACAGAAAAGGCTCTAAAATCACTTCTCTGTGCTATGATTTCCTATAGTTGAACTCTCTGTGCTATGATTTCCAGTAGTTGAACTTGGCTATGTTTCAGGTCAAGTATCATTTGCTCAATGAGTTTATTTTAAAATAGATAATTTATTATGTATTGTCTCAATTGACTTCTCTAGAGGCAAAGCCCTGCCTGGTCTAAAAGTGAAAAACCCCTTCACAAGTGATTAGGGCAACAACTTCTGCCTCTAAACACATTTGTTTCTCTTAGCAAGACCGATCTATGTTGCAGTTTTATTTTTGTGCTGTCGCTGAGTTATTGAAGTTCCCCTGAGTTGCCCATCAGATCCAAAATTGTGCATGAAGAAATGCAGAATAAAGCAGATAGTTGTTGGACAAATAGAAAATTGGGATGAATGTAATGAGATAGAATGGTGAGCTACATACAAAACTTTGGTAACAGGTAAGTGAGGGTTGAGAAAGGTATCTGTGGTGTATTCTGGCAGGGGACTAAATCTAAGAAAGGTAGCTGAGAGAGCATTCAAATCTGCTCCAAACAATCAGCTAAAGACAGCTGGACCTCTGCATTGGACAAGCATACTATCCACAGGTTAAATGAATTCACCATCAATCTCACTTTTCTCTTTAATTTTTATTATTGCTGTTCTCTTGTAGCCACAGGGTTCTTATTTTTCTTAGTTTAATTGCATTTGTTGTTGCCATTTGCGCAATCATTAGCTCCACACTATTACAAATTGTTCTCATTCAACATCAAGTATCCAACTAAATTGATTATATTATTTGAAAGGTTTAGAATTTAATTTTATCATAAATCCCTAAATATTTAAATAACAATAGCTATCTTACCAAAGATATTTAGTAAAGTATAATTGTTCTAAAATCCTTGAAAGAAATTAGCTAATTTTTATTCTCTCTGTTGCAACATAGGAACTCAGAAAACAAATACAACTTTCTCAAGATAAAGAAATAGGTATACGAAGCAGGCAAGATATGTCATGTGGTGCAGAGCACTTGCCTAGCAATCTTGTGATCTTGAATTCAGTCTCCTAACTGCTGGTATTGTTTTAGTGAAATCAAAAGAAGGAAAGAGACAATTATATACTATAGTAAAAAACCTTATAATTTATTTAATATTTAGTGTCTTCTTTTATACAAACTCTTAAGATTTTCTGTTTAAATTTTATATTAAGTATTGAACCTTGTTTTGTAAAAACGATTTTTGTAAAAAGTACGCTTAAGTAATTTTGTAAAAATAGGTTTTGCAACTGTAATACATGATGTATGCATGAAAGCCAGCTTCAATGATATGGCCTTAAAAGTCCTAATAGAATGCATGAACTCAGTTTTTTCTAAATACATTGTATTTTTGGTGGTGTCATTTACTT